>CM062096.1:3887003-3911043 GCA_031163375.1 Conogethes punctiferalis | reverse complement strand
AAATATACAGAGTGTTGAGCATAACTCGCTGATCGCCAACCGCCTGCACAGCGTGGCGAAATGGGTATCCTCCAGATGTTTTGCCCTTGGTGGCGAACAACTGGAGAGGCCTATGTCCAGCAGTAGACTGCAAAAGGCTTTGATGAAGATGATGAGTGACATATCAAATTAAAAAAAAAAAAGTATGGTAATTAAAAAATTCTTTTGTATGTTAATAAAAAGGCTCCGAGACTATCTGATCCATTTCTATAATGAAGGAATTATGAAACTAGGAAAGCATTACTCATTTGTCCACTATTACCCATTCATCATAACAACATACACAGCCTATTGCAGTCCACTGCTAGACAAAGCCTCTTCAGTTGTTCGCCATCATAGGGCAAACTTCTGGAGAATATACCCATTATCGCCAGCTCTGGGGCAGGCGGGTTGGCGATCGCAGGGCGTAGCTTCTGGCACCGGTGACGCTGCTGCCCGTCATCGGCCTGTGATATTTAGCTACGCCTTCTACGTGATGGTTAAAACAGTCGGTTTGTCAGAGCCTCGTATTGGCTTGGAGCGAAAGGTGATAGGTCGCTCCCTCGCTATTACCCTTGACAGAGGATAATAGTGGCCCCCTGCCTTCTGAACCAAGGGTCGTGGGTACGATCCCTATCCGGACATACATTCATGTGATGGCACATTTCTTTTTGTTCCGTGTCTAGGTGTTTTTAAATATTTGTATTTTAAGTTTGTACCTACCTTTATTTGTATTATATGGAATCTTCGTTATTCTGTTACCACAAGTGCTTAGCCCACTCACTTTAGGGATCTGAGCTATGTATTTGATGTGATGTGATGTTGCGTGTATATATTTAGTCCTTATACAAGTGTAGTGATAGTACTTTACCCCAATATTCCTTTTTACCCAGAATTCATAGATTACTTATTCAATTAACTATTTCAAACACAAGCGCCAGTCGCTTCAGTAACCCTAACTGTTCTACACAACATCGAACCCAGTTCAATACAAATCGCCGGAACTCGCGAGACATGTGACGCAACTTCCGCCCGACATGCCGGATGTACGGCGGATACAAATTGGACGCGCATCCGAAACATCGCCGATAGACCATTGTGCGGCCCGAATTAGTTCGCAAGTGCGCGAAGTTTGGATGAGATTTTTCGGGTAAGCTGGTACACTGTCCGACGATGTCCAATCTGGTATCTGGAACTCCACATGCAACAGTTCGGATGATGAATAAAGTTCTCTACTTTGACAAAGAGGATTCTAAACTTTTTTCTAAAACCGACCATCGCTAGGAGATGGTTCTGTACTAATTATATGGCTCTTAGAGATCTAATTTTATTGGTACACAAAATTTTGAAAAGCATAGATAGAGATTATCCATGGACTGCGCTCCGCACCAACGCTTTCATCCATGAAAGAACTCAACATAAGGAAAGATAATCGTCGACTGTTCGGCTGCGAATCCTTAGTTCTTTGGACACATCAACCCGCACGAGGACTCCATGGAACGCTTGGGGTTCAATGGGAAAAGTCGAAGTCAAGCGAGCTCGCGGCCTCCCCGACCGATGGACAGACCTCATCAAGTCTGTCACTGGATGTTCGGTCACCGTTTGCTCCACTCGACCAAAAACAGAGCCACGTGGCGACGGATCGCAGGAGCTGCCGTGGGCGCAAAAACCGACCGTTATACATGACCACGACTCTCTGTCAAGAGTGCACGACTACGAAGAAGACGATTTTTTGTATCAGGGTTTATTTGTGCATAATTACAACACATACATAACGTCATGCCTTACTAACAGAGGGGCAGGCAGAGACCACGTCCATTCCATTATGCTACGATCCGGCACACAACTTTTGCTTCGTCCACTTTCATCAATCTCTTCGTAATTGCTCGTCGGTTTAAGGTACTTAGTATTTCTACACTGGGTTTTAAGTTTTGGTATATAAATACATAGCATACATAGAAACACCCAGACCTATACAAACAGACATGTTCAGCACACATATGTTTTTGTGCGGGGATCGAACCATCGACCCTAGGCACAGAAAGCAGAGGTCATACCAAATGAGCCATACGGCCTAGTAACCAAATGAATTACTTGAAACTTTCCGGTTCCACGTTGTTTATCAACACAAACGGAGGCAATATCTCCCAAAACCCTCCGATGTCATCAGCCAATCAAATTGTCACTTACCCGCCCCCAGAGGCAACTTGTCGCCGCACTACGGAACATTTGCTATCAGCGGCAACTGAGTAACTACGGCTATAATTAAATTACGTATTCAGTTTAGTAGGAGCACCGATTGAATATTTGTGGTCAGGTGTTGGGTTCGATAGTGGTTTGACGTTGGATGATGACATGTTTGCCCAAAGTGGCAAACAACTGGAGAGAAATATGTCCTGCAGGGGATGTAAGGGAGCCTAACTTCTTTTCCGCTCCTAGCCAACCTCTACCTGCCCGTGGTGCATTCCTGCCGAATAACAAACGAGGCTGCTGGCAACCGACTGATGGCGGTAAACCATCACAATTTGAAGGCGTAGCTAAATACCACAGAATGACGGGCAGCAGGCGTCACTGGAGCGAGAAGCTACGCCCTGCGATCGCCACCCCGCCTGCCCAGGCGGTTATGGGTAAGCCTCCAGATGTTTGACCAAAATGGTGAACAAATGGAGAAGTCCATGTCCAGCAGGGGACTGTGATAGGCTGATGATGATAATGACGTAAACGCAGCATGCCCGTTTCCTGAAATTCTCTAATCCGTTTAGTTTCCAGATTTAGAATAGGACCGCCAACCCATTCCCGTGGGTGTCGTAGTACAAAACTAGTACTTTTATTAAAGTAATCTATATAAAAGTATTAGGTAAATTCATAAATATTTTATTGACGTGGTGAGATACCACTGGCCGTCAAAAAATCAGGTGATATTATTTTCCTTGTCTATTTATGTCTATTATTCCAAATACATTTATCATTTTCCCTCCGAAAACCGGTCCAATCACTTTTATTACACAGTCCGAAATAACATTCCGCCGATATCGGCCAGAAAGGTACAGATTAGCATCGTATTTCAAAACAATTGAATAGAGTTCGCTCGTTCACTCCGCGGCGCAGTTTTAACGAGTAAATATATTTTTTATTGGTTCGTGTATACTTCCGCGTAAACCGCGAGGCATCGGGCGGAAGTGACGTCTGTCCATTGCAAGCGTCCGACGGTATTAAAATTTGGAACTTTTTTGTTTCGAAAAATGGTGTTTGTTTAATGGTTTTTAAATAATTGAGGGTACAATGTATTATTTATAATTAGATTTGTTGTTCAATTTATCGACGAAGCTCACAGGTATTTTTAGCTGAAGTGGCAGTGGGCTAGCTATATCAAGAGCAGAACAGAAAACTGATGAGGTAAACGTGTTGTAAGTGAATACCGATTCTCGGCAAACGTAGTGTATGCTGGACATAAGCCTCTTCAAATGTTCGCCACTTAGCTTGATCCTTCTCGTATCTAGCAATTGCCAGCCGTCTTGCGCAATCGTCACTCAACCTGGCCTGAGGGCGACGCTACGTTTGCCGAGAAGCGGTATCAACTCCAAAAACTCGTTTTTCCTAAAAATTACGGGGTTAGAATAGAATAGAAAATACTTTATATTTGGACACTTAACAAAAAGAAAACAAAAAATTACAACTCTATAATGTAATGTAGATTTACAGATCAATAGATTAACACATATAAATAAATATAACCCAAGTCATGCCAGGCGGGGCCACACATCGCCATTTAGCCCCCAACTAAGCCGAAGCTTGTACTATGGTAAGACATCTGATACGCATAAAACTACTGAACGGATTTAAATGAACATTACAGGTATATAGTTTGTACATCAGATTAACACATAGGCTATGTATTATACGAATATTCTCGCGGGCAGAGCCGCGAGCAGCAGCTAGTAAATACTAATATTTATACATACTATACAAATAATACCATTTCATACAAAATGTTCATGTTCTAATATGTTTGTGCTGTGCGGAAATAAAACCCACGACCCTTGGCACAAAAGGCAGAGGTCACTACCAAACGAACCATCGAGCCAGTCAATATCTACGCTTTATGAATTTATCATTATTTTTTGAATAAAGTCGCAAGTTGCAGCTAATCTTAACTAATATTATAAAGCTGAAGAGTTTGTTTGTTTGTTTGTTTGTTTGAACGCGCTAATCTCAGGAACTACTGGTCCGAATTGAAAAATTCTTTTTGAGTTGAATAGACCATTTATCAAGGAAGGCTATATAAACATCACGGCTGCAACTATTAGGAGCGAAGAAATAATGGAAAATGTAAAAAAACGGGGAAAAAATACTAATCCACGCGGACGAAGTCGCGAGCACAGCTAGTTACAAATAAAAGTAAATTCATAGGATATTACTAAACATCAATTAATGCATTGTAGAATAACACTAGAAACAAACTAGTTAGTCTACACGCTGACAAGTAAATGAGCTAGTAATGGATGCGTCGATTCGCGTGCGGTCTAGACGAGAACTAGATCATTATCTGGCAAGTGAAGAGGGACGGACAATTGGTACAAACGTGTGCAGGGCACTGTGGTAACATGCTTTCGTGGCTAGTTGATTGATTCTTCAACATAAATAGTATTAAAACGAGTTGCTTATGTGTGTCTGTCCCTGTGTTTGCTTCATCATCATCAGATTATTGCAGTCCACAGCTGGACATAGGCCTCTCCACTTGTTCACCGCCGGGCAAACATCTGGAGGATATACCCATAATCGCCACGCTGGGCAGGCGGGTTGGCAATCGCAGGGCGTAGATTCTTGCTCCGGTGCCTCTGCTGCCCGTCATCGGCTTGTGGTATTTAGCTACGCCTGGCGTAGCTACTGCTCCGGTGACTCTGCTGCCCCGTCATCGGCCTGTGGTATTTAGCTACGCCTTCATTTGTGATGGTAATTCCATTCCAGTAATTGGTTGCCTGCGCCTCGTTTGTTATTCGGCGGGATTATACTTTAAAACTACCTACGCAACGGATATTGAAGTGTTTTTTTTAATAGATAAAGTTTTCTTTATTTGTATTCACTATGGGTTTGCACATGGCTACAATTCACCTGGTGTTAAATGATATTAAAGCTTCCGAAGGAGAACGCTTACCCAGAAAATAAATAATAATAATAAATATACTTTATTTCCAAAAAAACAGTTAGCATTGGTAGTTTCTAACGGTCTCTGCACTAAGCCAAGCTTGTAACGCAGTGGCCAAATTCAATTTTACTGCTGTTATACGAGTACATGAGTTAAGGGTTTCAGTCTCGCTTTTGGGTGAAAGTGATTGAAGAGACGATTCTGTGCCATCTATTCCCTCCCATTCATTCTACACATGCCCATACCCACTTCAATTTGGATATTCTTCTATAAAAAAAATACCTACAAAAGGTTACACATTAACATCTGTATATTTTCTTAAGCAGCACAAATAAAGCAAAAAAAAGAGTATAACTCTAAATAATAAGCCGAGGTGAGTCGAATGGCTCGTATAAAATATTCAGCGATGACAAACGGCGGTGCGCGACCGACAAGTGGGCAGCATCCGTCAGATCCGCCGCGGAATTTGTAACATCTGAGTGAGGCTGGTGTGGCCACACGTTGGGAATTATAAATAAATATCAGACAACATCACATATTTATTTATTTAAACTTTATTGCACAAAATGGTACAAAAGGCGAACTTAATGCTAGGAGCATTCTCTGCCAGTCAACCCTTGGGTCATGCAGAAAGCAGATTTGTTGTGCGGTGAGTGAGCAAAAGGAAACACAATAAAAAAAAATACATTATTTATATAAAAAACAAATATGTGGAAATATGCTAAATAAAGTAGGTATAATATACTTAAACATATAAGAGACATATACATATCGTACATAAATAGACAAATATATACATACTATGTACTACCCAAAGTAAGTAGCTTAAGCACTTGTGTTATGGGTATTAGAACAACGAAGGTATCAAAAATAAATATGTACTTAAATACAAAATAAACACCAAGACACGGTACAAACACAAGTGTTTATCACACGAATGTTTGGACAGAATGAATTGGATGGACGTTTTTTTCTTATTTTGATGACAGAGGGGCCAAC
Organism: Conogethes punctiferalis; assembly: GCA_031163375.1. NCBI lineage: Eukaryota > Metazoa > Arthropoda > Insecta > Lepidoptera > Crambidae > Conogethes > Conogethes punctiferalis. The sequence goes on along the minus strand of CM062096.1, from coordinate 3,904,880 downwards.
GGGCCTGAACTATTCTAAGAAGGTTACAAGAAAACTGACTGGCTCTATGGCTCATTTGGTAGTGACCTCTGCCCTCTGAGCCAAGGGTCGTGGGTTCGATTCCCGCACAGTACAAACATTTGTGTTCATGAACATGTCTGTTTGTATTGGTCTGGGTGTTTTCTATGTATAATACGTATTTATTTACAAAAAAAATGTATCTAAGTAAGCTTATCAGTTGTCTAGTACCCATAGTACAAGTTTCGGCTTAGTTTGGGGCTAGGTGGCGCTGTGTGGCCCAGCGTGGCATGTCTCGGGTTATTTACATTATATTTATAAAATAAAGATTCCATAATAAACCTGAAAGTGTGGTCACCTCAAGTATGGAAGTCACGACATCTCGCGGAGGGGGGCAGTATCTCATCCCGGGTTCTCTTTTGACAGTGGCCATTTTTTCTCCGAAGATTTGTGGACCGGCTTTTTGGGAGAGCTTGTAATATTGTCAAGTTTTCTCCATTTGAAAAGTTATTTCGCCCTTTTTGGAAAGGACAGTGTAAAAGAACACGAAAGTTCTGGAAAGGATCAAGAAGTGTCTTCAGATCAAACCAATGTATCTTGTATAGATATATTTCGATTATTATCACAAGATTTTTACCTACATTTTGCTGGAATATTGAGGTACGAGTTGGAATAGACTGAGAAATGGCTAATACCAAGAAAAAAAATTTAGTATCGACAACAGGAAAAGGATACAGCACAGCATAGAGGTCATCTATCGCTGGATGGAAAGTGAAAGAAAAGCCCAAATCGCTGCGTCAATGGAGAAGCTAAATCGATCACTTGTTTGTTAGTTGCTACCGCCATACTGACTTTTAAGATAATTCTGGTTATACAATAACTATTCCCGAAATACGTCTGAATTCTGAAGCCACTTCACATGTTTTTTGCTGAATATACGGTGGTCGCCAAACCCACAGGTAATCCCTGCCACCGGCTGAGAATCTGAAATCTCAAGGAGTCCCTTAGCCGACTCTTACGACACCCATGGTCAAACGGTCCGTATATTTATGTATTTATATTTACCGGGATGTAAGGGAGCGACCTATCACCTTTTCGCTCCAAGCCATCCTCACCTGCCCGTGGTGCATCCTGCCGAACAACAAACGAGGCTCTGGCAAACCGACTGGTGGCGGTATAACCATCACAATTGAAGGCGTAGCTAAATACCACAGACCGATGACGGGCAGCAGCGTCACTGGAGCGAGAAGCTACGCCCTGCGATCGCCAACCTGCCTGCCCAGCGTGGCGATTATGGGTATATCCTCCAGAAGTTTGCCCTAGGTGGCGAACAACTGGAGAGGCCTATGTCCAGCAGTGGACTGCAATAGGCTAATGATGATGATGATGATGATGATTTACCGCTTAGCCTCAATTCCGGTTTAGTATGTAGTTCACCTCACCCTCTTTTTATTTCAAGTATCCTCTACCCTAAGGTTGTCTGGAAGAGATCGCTTATAGCAATAAAGCCGCCTAAGTTGTGCAACGAGTGTCTGTTATACCTAGATTTAAGTCAATTGTATGGTGCGCAATAAAGAATATCTATCTATCTATCTATTTACCCACCATAGGCATGGTTGACCTTATCGCCTAAGGAGCTATAGACTATAGAGTAAAGATTTTGTTCTCCTTACCTACTTTATCAGACAAACAGTACCCTTTTATCTCTTCCGACATTTACGCTGTTCATATTGTGAAATAAATCTTAAACTGAACAAAATGGCCTTCGACATTAAAATATCTAGACTTAGAAATATTTCCTATCTATTGATTTCACATCACGCGAAACTCCTAGACAAATGCAAGCGAAGGCTTTTAGCCGACTTCCGGTGGGGGGGAGCAGCTGTGACGTCACTTCCATAGAGAATAAAAGCCAACTAGAGGTCAGCTAAGAAGTACTTAAATTGTCTATGGTATGTATATCAGCTCCTACTTTGGAACTTTTTCAAAAAACCATTCGTGCAATAATGTGGGGATTTAAGGGAGCGGCCTATCATCTTTTCGCTCCGAGCCAACCTCACCTGCCCGTGGTGCATCCTGCCGAATAACAAACGAGGCGCTGGCAACCGACTGGTGGCGGTATAACCGTCACGATTGAAGGCGTAGCGTTAGGTCGCCCTCATATCTTCAGTGGAGTAGACCTAGATACTATCAATGTTATATGTGTTTTAAGAGAGGTAGGGCATAGCGAATCTTTGCTCGATTTGAGCTGCCCGTCCGGGGAAGGACCTCTACCCTATAGAATACCGCAGCCAAATGACCTCCGGGTCTTGTTTCTGCTGGTAAGTAGGGTCTCCGCAGCTCGTGGGGGGTTAGGGTTGGGTCGGCATGGCAGTGGCAACTGACAGATAACTAACCAGTTACTTGCCAGTTGTCAAAGCGACTTGGGCTTCTCTTTCGCTTTCCATCAAGCGTAGGGAAGCCATTATGTCGAGCTAATATAAAAAAAAAATGTCCTACGACATCTCCGACCATCTACATGCTCTTAGTTCTACTTCCGAACGCCCGGTGCCACAGTCCGGACTCGAACGGGCTAATGGTTTGTCAACTTCGAGACGTTTCCAGATATTGTTGCTGCTTTCTGTTCGGCTGACGTTAGAGATTTAACCGTTGGCCGGAGGAATAACGTGAGGTAAGAAAATAGGTAAGATAAAAAATAGACCTTTGAACTTTTGTAGTCTTGGGTACCTTAAGTTAGTTTACTTCAAACATTTATTAATTTGACTGTACAACAGTACTAAATCCAAACACAACAGTGGTATACCCATTGTGTGGGATTCGAATCAACCACTTCTGGTTCTAGGACCTTCTGGTGGTTAGGTACCGTTCACCATCACTGAATCATACTGGTGGAAAACACTGATAAAATCATCAGCATCAGCCTATCGCAGTCCACTGCAAAACATAGGCCTCTCCTGATGTTCGTCATTTTGGTCAAAGAGGCTTTACACATAATCGCCACTCTTCGCCTTCAAAAAGGACCAATAAAACTATGTAATTGCATAAAATATTGTATCAATAGGCTCAAATTTGTTGTTCTTTTGTGAAAGGAAAATAAATAAAATAAGATAAGATATTCTTTATTGCACAAACATAAACATCCACAGGAAAGAGTATACAAACATATAGTAGGTACAATGTAGGCGGTCTTATCGCTGGGAGCGATCACTTCCAGACAACCTTCAGGTAGAGGACAATTGCTAAAGAAAAAAATATTCTAATTCTAATTCTTTTGTCAAACTCCTGGAGGTTTACCCATAATCGCCACCCTGTGCAGGCGGGTTGGAGATCGCAGAGCGTCAAAGCTTCTAAAAAAAACAAAAGTGTAAATCACATTGAACAAACTACTTCCAAGCTCATCTCACACAACCTTTGTTGACAATTTATTTACTCCATAGCCCCCACTCACCGACAAACCTACTAACGGGCTGTCTGTGTGTTAAGAAAAATCGAATCTGTGCCGAGAAGCCCGAGGCGCAGCAATTACCAGGAAGGAACTCGAAACCACCCGTGGATGTTCATTTATAGATATTTTTACTCCACCCCTTCCGTGAAGGTATTTTTCTATTTGGTTGTTTTCAATCCGTCATAGAGATCTGGAGAGATTTTCTGTTGGTTAAGTTGCTAGCTTCTTCTACAATTCTCAATGCACCTGCTTATTGAATATTGGAGTATTTTATTAAATTATTAGCAGCTTTCAAATGGATCTTGGTACATAAAAAGGACTCAACAGACTCTGAGTAAGCTTGTGACCAGGTTTGTTGCAACACAACCGAAAATACATAATGCTTTTGGCAAAGATTCCAAAAACTTGCACAAAGCGCTTACTATCGTCATCCGCTGTGTGAACGGCTAAACTATGGAACCATTTCCGCTTTTTCTTTTGTCTGATCCGTGTTTCTCGATAAAAATCTTTAGATTTTCAAGGCGAGAGTGAATAGGCTTTTGTTAGGTGATCACGCTTCATCGTAGGCTCTAATGTAACTTAGCATCAGGCAAGTTATTTACTAATAATAAAAAAGTATTAATTGTAATGCAACGTGAAAGTTTAAAATAATTCAGTTATACAGCGAAAATAAAACCAGACACCGAGCTCATTGACAATGGCTTTACAACTCAATCGAAACAGACACGTAACGAAACGGGATGAACCCTTCAGCGGAACAGTATCCGCGCTGCTCAGTTACTAATTGGTACTGCCTTTGTGCCTTCATTTAAATTGTATTGAGCATTCGTAATGATTGTTCTCGACGCTTCGGTTAATCCCTCGGCCGAATTGCGCTGATTATTTTGCCAAGCGAATTAAACAGTTTCAACGTTTGGATTCATGGAATCTGGTGTCAATCTTCTTGAGCTCGACATTTAGAAGTTTTGTTTTTTAAAATAGCATGACGTAAGTAAGTAGTCAATGTTTTTTTTTCGTTGAAAACCAATGCACCAGAGAGGCTCGGGATTCATCATCGTCATTATTAACCATACCGTCACCAGTTGCCAGAGCCTCGTTTGTTATTCGGCAGGATGCACCACGGGCAGGCGAGAATGGAGCGAAAATATGATAGGTCGCTCCTTTAAATCCCCTCCGGGAGTGCCCAGAAATGCTGATCCAACCGGATACGACTTAGTGACTGTTACAGGATAATTTAAAATTCCCGCCTTTTTGTATGATGTACAGTAGTGTGTGTGTGTAGTCCAGGGCGACAACTTTTGTCTATTCATCACTCTCTTCTCTGTGGGTAATTTCTATCTAACGGACGTGTGTTGCTCGAATAAATCAATTACTCTGCAATTATTTAACGTTTAATTTCACAAATCCCATCAGGGACCTTAAAAAAGCGAGCCTACAAACTTCTTAGGGCCGGCAACGCACCTACTGGTGTTGCAGTGTCTATGGTCTGAACTTTACCTAGGTAAGTACTATCAGATGACTTAAGATCACGAAGGACGATATCTTTTGCTTCATCGATGATAAAACACCTCCGATTTCAATCCCAGCATCGGAAAACCTCGCAATAAACCAAAAACAAGCCCGTGCTCGTATTTCCAAAATTTCACAAAGGGATGATAATAATTCTCCATGTCCGAACGATAAATTTGAGTATCAAAACCACGCTAACACCGTATAAGGCCGTAACTTACTTTTGGGAACAGGGCGTTGCCGTCACGCCCCGGAAAAATCTCAGTTTCGTCCCCCGAGTGTGGTATATCAGCAAAAAACGTAATTATGTCTCCATTTGATTAGATGGGGACGAGATTTGGGGCATTAAGGCTTTGATGCGCTGTTTCTACGAGAAATTAAGTTGTACTTACTCAATTTATCAACATTTTTTGTATATGCAGTTCGTTTCTGATAAGTGGTTTCGTCCTGGAGTCATGAAAATCCTACAAGAACACGTTGTATGTATGAGATGTAAGGGGATCTATCACCTTTTCGCTCCAAGCCACCCTCACCAGCAGCAAGCAAAACGCCCGTGTCCGTGGTGCATCCCACTGAATAACAAACGAAAGCTGGTTAGGTAGGTCCTTTCTCCTGTACATGGAGTACGAGTTTACCCATGACAGTTACATTACAAAATACAAGCCTATTTTTGCCACCGATTCGCTAAACAGAATCTTTCCCATCAAACTTTTGTCAATCAAACTGATCTACCTCAACATTCAACGTTAACTTTCAACAAAGTTCTGAAGAGACGGAACACGTGAATTCCCATCACAGCAGCGTACAGACACGCAAATTGAAGATTTGTTTATACGAGTACCTCGCATTTGCGGTATTTCCGAAGTGTATTTTTGCCGCACTCTTCACGTCAAAGTTTAAAAGCCTCGATGCACGTGTACCACTGAGAAATGGCGGCAACAATTGATTCTGACGGCTCCTTCACCCACTTTAGAGGCAACAAAGTGACTAACAAGCCCTTCAAAGGAACCTGACATCTTGCTCTCCTTGTTTAAAGTTCAATTTCCAACTGGTGAAAAGGTTATCTGTAAAGGCGTTTTCTTCATATTTATTAGTGTTGCTTTTTTGCGTGTAATGGATTTTTAAGTGAATAAACAACAACAGCGCTTCGTAAGCAACTGATGGAGTTCGGTCGATTTGGTTTTTGAATGTTGTTGATGAGGAAGTTGAGGGATGTAAAGTTGATCGCTTAATCGAAAGTCGGAACGTTGTGGAAAAGCGTTTGTTACAATCATAACGATTATGTTTGCAGTGAACAAGGATATTTCATTCGCTGGGTGCGATGAACCTGAAATGAACATGAAATAACCACGTGGGTATGCGAAGGTGCACTCGTTATTCTTTTACTTTTATACATAACTAGCTGTGCCTGCGACTTCGTCCCTCCATTGTCCCTTCCTTCTATCTTATTAAAATTATTTCTTAGCAGATGTCTACGTCACCTGCATGCCCAATTTCAGCTCGATCGAGCTGTCCAGTGATTTGGGCTGTGCGTTTATGGATCCCTATGTCAGTCAGTCACCTTTGATCCGGTAGGACGGCATCGGCTGTACTGTAAATAACTATTTCTACTGTGCATTTAGCTAATGGAAAACTTCTATATCAATGTAAACACATTAAATTTTCTATTCCAACAATTCAAATTCTACATTTTCATTCATAATCAAACAATTCCTGCTAGCTTTTCCCTTTTTGTCTGCGAACACTCATAGCGATGTATTTATAGCAAGGCTGTAATTTACGACGCGACAGTACCTTTCGATTTCATGCCAGCTTGAATACGATTAAAAGATGTTGATATTTTGGCACTAAACGTACCAACACTATAATAAAATTTGACTTGTAAATTGAACATGCCACCTTCTTTTTTCAAGGAGGACCTTTCACATGTAACCACCTAGAAATGCAACCTCTGAGCTTCTGTTGACAACAAAGACTAATCTCCCAAGTATGTGTACGTAATGGTGTATCCTATATCTATACCTACCAGCGTTTCTAAACTAATGCTATTTCTTGCAAGCTGAGCAGAGCGTAGCGTCTCCCCCACGTCTCCTGTTGTCCATCATCGTCCTGTGCTATTAAGCTACGCCTTCTAAAGTGATGGTTATACCACCACCAGTCGGCCAGAGCCCAGTTTGTTATTCGGCAGGATGTACCATGGGCAGGAGAGGGTAACTTAAAGCTAAAAGATCATAGGCTCCCTTACATCCCCATCTTCCTTACATTTCTATCTATCTATCGTTAATGATATGGCCCAAGTATCAATATTAGAAGGTCGCGCTATACCGACTAAGTAGTACTAACGGCAAGCATAGGCGGGCCGCGGAACGAGATGAAAAATCACAGATGACTCTTTTTTATTGTACGAGTCACCACTCGGGGGAGCGAGGGTGATCGGTCGGAAAAGTGTATTGATAAATGTTATTTTATTTACTAAGGTGTTAGCCTAAAGTAGTTCGGAAGGTCCCGAGTTTAATTTCAAACTTAAAAGAATACATTTTCTAGCTTGCTTAAATTTGACAAAACATAGAAATCGAAATCGATTTCAAGCATATCAAAAGCAAAATAAAACATATCTATTATATGTTTTATTTTTAAAACAAAAATGTAGCGTATGTATGTGCGATTGAATTAAAAAGGGCAAGATTTTTTAGCACTCCTAAAAATGGTCATTTTTTTACTTACGTGGTGTTAGTTTAAGCATTATGTATGCTTCCGCTGTGTTCTGATTTGTGGGTCTCATCATTTTAGGGAATTAACTTTCTTGAATAAGTTTGAATCTGGACGTGGATAACATCTAGATAGACCATTGTTTTTCAAAGTAGGTAGACAAATCCCTAGGGATTTACTGCTACACCGCAAAGCATAATTTGGACGCTAAGTAGTTTGATGCGATTTAGGATCATCAAAGCAGTGTGACTCTCCTGACGCAATTATGAATTTATTGAAAATATGATTTTAAACTTACACGTCCCTGATGAAGGCAACAAGAACGTCTATAAAGTTATTTTTTAAAAGAAGTTACCACTTTTGTACGCGCCTGTACAATTAATTCAAGCGAACGCGACAAGACATCGCGATACGAACGGCCCGCGATATTGATATTGATGACAACTGTACCCGCTAATGTACAGTGAGCGACAGTCGGACTGCCTCGCCCGCGTTTGTAAAGGCCGTGAAAAATGGCGCTTTCCCGCTGTCACTGACCGGGAAAGTGTTTATAGAAAGCATTTTATGACAATATCGGGGATTTTGGGGTTTTTTTTTACTACTTTGTGGCGCATTATTGGAAACGTTGAATGGAGGACACTCTAACGAAGCGTTGGGCGTTTTGACACGAAACAAAAGTGGGTGTTTTTAATGTTGTTTCACGATAGACTCTTCTTGTTTGTCTCCTTTTACCTACTTCACTGACTGATGCGGTGGCTCATTTAAAAATGGTTCTGAATAAAGATCGGTGGGTCAGTCCCCATTCAGGACCCATCACGCAACTAACAATCTATAATTTATATATTTTTATTACATTACAATGGCAGTACCTACGGTTGAATTTGCCAAAATAAATTGACTCTGTTCGAAGTAATTGTAAATTTATTTTGTCTCTGTAGTCTAGTAGTCGCAGGTGCCATTTGACACTCTAGAAGTCTGGGTTCGAATCGAATTTTGAGTCGAACTTGGGTCGAAATCGAAAATGGGTTTTTCTGTAAAGAAATTACTCAGCAGTAGATCCATAGTCAGAAGTTGGTAGTGATACACTCCCGTATATCAGAAAAAGGTTGTGGCCGAAATTCGATAAGGCGAGTATTTTTTTTATAAGATGGTATTCAAGATCACCTAACTACTCAGTGGTCGTGTGAGGTCTAAAAGTTGGAATAACGAAAATCTTGAAAAAGTAAAATTGAAAAACATTCTCTAAATCCCTATAAAACTAATAGAAACTCTCCATTTACACCTCGCCAGCGTTAAACCGTAACCTCCAACGAACTCAAATAATACAACGATAGAAATAAAAATCCCGGCGACTGTCGCGGCCATTAGCCTTCATAAGCTCAGCGGCAGTCCATATCGCTTACTCGACGACGAGTGGACAGTTTTTCCGGCCGCAATAAAACGGGGACGAAGGGCTTAGGTTGGTGAGCGAGCGGAGCGGTAGAGACGGATTACTATGAGGTAATAAAAAACCGGCTGGATCGATCACAGTGGCGAACTTTGGGAGACTCTCAGAACTCAGAACTCAGGCTTATGTCCAGCAGTGGACTGATATAGGCTGATGATGAATAAAAATCAACATCATCAGCATATCGCTACTGGACACAGGCCTCTCAAGGTGTTCGCCACTTTGGTCAAACATTTGGAGGCTTTGCCCACAATGAAATTAAAAAATTGTAAACGGGATTTAAGGGAGCGGCTTACCATCTTTTCGCTCCAAGCCAACCTCACCTGCCCGTGGTGCATTCAACGAGGCGCTGGAAACCGACTGGTGGCGGTATAACCATGACAATTGAAGGCGTAGCTAAATACCACAGGCCGATGACATGCAGCAGCGTCACCGGAGCTAGGAGATACGTCCTGCGATCGCCAACAAGCCTGCCCAGCGTGGCGATTATGGGCATATCCTCCAGATGTTTGCCGTGAGTGGCGAGCAACTGGAGAGGCCTATGTCCGGCAGTGGACTGCAATACTGGTGATGATGATGATGATGAAATTAAAAAATAGTAGTAACAAAATAGTAACTGGGACACCGCTATAAAGGCGCCTTACGGTGGGACCAAGGGTTTTTAGTGGGCTATTTTGAGGCAGGGTACCGCCTTCTGGTTTCCGAGGGTCGTATGTTTCCCACATACATCTCGTCACGTCCTCGGGTGACGAAAATCCCATCTTTCCGTGGTTGAACAAAAAAGAAGGGAAGATACCCTACGAGATGGACTGACGACCTAATTAATATCTAGGAGGTAGGGAGATCTATATCTAGGAGTGGATATGGACAGACTGATGATGAATAAGAAAATTCAATAGCATTTTCTTATTCATCTAATAAGATATACCTGGACAGCCTTCTTTTGCCCGACGTTTTGGCCGTGTTGCAACGGGTTGGCACTAGCGCAGTAGGTTAAAAATGTCAAATGAATCATTAAGAAAATTAGAGTTTTTGTTGCTTTGCCTAATTTAAATTTGTTTTAAGGATGTTGAATAAGAATGCTAAACTTATCACTTTAGAAGTAAAATATATGTAAGTAGCAAATGTTAGTTTTAATCTTTAATAAGATGGTATATAATTATGTTAAGATACATCGTGTATTTGAATGAAAATAAATTATATTCTATTCTTTTCTATTCCAAAGAAAGGACGCTTTTCCCGCTGTTCGCTTAGCCGCGGACGTTGCGGATCGCAATAACTCCGGCAGTCAGCCGCACGCGGCGCCACTGTCGCCGCACTTCGCGCAACGTATGGCCACTTGAGCGCGACTGTACTTGACTCGTCTTCGGATATTTTTATAAATTAGTACGTGCTTGTAGCTTAATGGGCGCTTTTCTCGTTTCTGTAATTCAACTGCACTGTACGTGAATAGTTAATAGTCAAGTACATAGTTGTTATCTCGTACAAATGGTAATAGAAATAATATTTTAATCTGTGCACCTCATATTAAAAATAATAGTCAGATAGGTATTCTTTCATCATCATCATCAGCCTATTGTAGCCCACAGCTGGACATAGGCCTCTCCGCTTGTTCACCACTTTGGGCAGGCGGGTTGGCGTTCGCAGGGCATAGGTCCAAGCTGCGAAGACGCTGCTGCCCGTCATCGGTCTGTGGAATACAGCTACGCCTTCAATAGTGATGGTTATACCGTCGCCAGCCGGTTGCCAGAACCCCGTCTGTTATTCAGCAGGATCAGGGCAGGGCAGGTGAGGGTGTATCTCACTGGAGAGTAAGTGAACAACTGTGTTTGCCACTTTGGTCAAACATCTGAAGACTTTATCCATAATCGCCACGCTGGGCATAGCAGGGCGTAGCTTCTCGCTCAGGTGACGCGGCTGTCCGTAAGATGTAAGGGAGCGACCCATCATCTTTTCGCTCGAAGCCACCCTCTCTTGCCCGTGGTGCATCCTGCCGATCAACGACGGAGTACCAAAAAGTGTGCGTCGGCCGGGAATCGAACCCGGATCAACTGCTTGGAAGGCAACTATGCTGACCATTACACCACCAACGCCGTTGACATCTCTGTTCAATTCCAACAACATGTATGAATTCGTTTGTTGAACAAACATTAATTTCCATATGGACACAAGTGTTCTTAATAAGCTGAACTAATTTAAAACCTACATTTAATGAGTTCAATTCACCAACAAGTATCGAACCGCTTACTTCTCCAAATGATTACTGTCTAACAAATGTTTGTAGGTACTTTAGTTATACTTAACGTGACCATACGTCTCGCTTTGAGCGGGATTACTTTGAGTTATTCTATGTTCTATAATAAAAAAGACATGTCCCGGTTTGACAAAAAAAAATCATCATCATCAACAGAATATGATGATTATACGCTTGAATCACAAAAGTAAGTACCCTAAGTGTTGCGGAGGTCTGATGGCAGTCGCTCTGTGTAAAAGCTTAGCCCTCGCCAAATCTCTCAGTTTAGGAAGCCGACCCTGAGACAATCGGGAAAAAGGCTAGGCTGATGATGACGCTTGAATGACAAAAAAAAAGCTAACTCGGCTTCCTAATGCGATTGTTTCATCCGTTCCGTACAGTCGCTCGCAAAAACATTACGCCGTTATCAAAATGAATTATTCCGTGCGCCACAAAGAGCCGACTAGCCTTTTGCTTATTAACTTTAATTTTTAATATTCGCGCTCGGTCCGCGTAAAATTGCAATCCACCCCGAAAAATAGAAAAAACACCTTACGGGAATTGTGAGGATGTGGCTAAATTGGGTTATTGTAGGGAATTCTTTTGGTAAAACTTTGTCATAAAGCTAGGTTCTACTTAGAACATAAAATAACACGTATCGTTATATACTGAGCGGAGACCATTTTGGCACATTTTATCATCAATTTACTTTTAAGTGTTATTATAATTAAAATTGTCCAAATTTATGTTTAGTTTTAAGTTTTATCTAGATATATAATTTTGTGTTTAAGTGTTGTGTGTTAATGTCCCCAATAAACGGTTTCTATTCTATTCTAAATAAACATTATTCTGCGGCCGAGAAGAAAAAGAAGAAATAAGAACGGGATTTAGTGTCGAAATTAATATTATATGACTGACGCTATCTGATATTTATGTGAATTTATTAATTGGAAAAGAATACAAATCATCACCCCATTTCTTTCTGTAGGTATTGTAATACTTACTACGGAATTTCTTGAGATTTCGACTTCACAGACAGTGGGCCCGTGAAATGACATCAATCGCATTTCAGAATTTTTATAATGGCCAGCAGGGCGGTGGCGGTTAAGTAATGGATTTGGTTACTTACCTGTCTATTTCCGCAGCGACTTGGGCCTCAGTTTCATTTTCCATCGGGCCATAGACTCTGAAAGAAAAAAAAATGTTGTAGAAAATATAAAAATGCTTGGTAAAATCTTTTTCACATAGTTTAGCAAGTATATAAATTACATTACAAATCCGTGTATTGTTTCATTCATTTTCCATATTTTACTCATATAAAAAGTGTGCGTCGGCCGGGAATCGAACCCGGATCAACTGCTTGGAAGGCAACTATGCTGACCATTACACCACCAACGCCATTGGAAAGCCAGTTCAATTTCAGCGTGTTTTTTAGAATTTCAATCCATCATGTTTGAACATAATGGAACAAATGTTTTGTAAATACATAGTAGATCTTCATCAACGGTATTGTTGTTGATCGAAATTATAACATTTTAGTACCATGTCAAAATAACAGATTTGTCTGTTTCAAAGTTTTAAATGTTTTAAATAGGTATCATCATCATCATCATCATCATCAGCCTATTGCAGTCCACTACTGGTCATAGACCTTTCCAGTTGTTCGCCATTTAGGGCAAACATCTGGAGGATATACCCATAACGCCACGTTGGGCAGGCGGGTTGGCGATCGCAGAGCGTAGCTTCTCGCCCCGGTGACGCTGCTGCCCGTCATCGGTCTGTGGTATTTAGCTACGCTTTCAATTGTGATGGTTATACCGCCATCAGTCGGTTGCCAGAGCCTCGTTTGTTGTTCAGCAGGATGCACCACGGGCAGGTCAGGTTGGCTTGGAGCGGAAAGTGGATGGGTCGCTCCCTTACATCCCACACCTTACAGCAACAGTTAATACAGCAGAATCAATATCGTCAATGATTAAAAATAATGACGTCAATGACTTGATATTGTATTCAAAACCCTGACTCTGAAAAACAAACACAATTCTACAAACACAGGTGTCTTTAATTAAGACGTTAACTTGATGAAAGTATGTGTAGCTATAATTTTGACAGCATTGTACGTGCGTTGGTGGTGTAATGGTCAGCATAGTTGCCTTCCAAGCAGTTGATCCGGGTTCGATTCCCGGCCGACGCACACCTTTTGTTATAAATAAATGGAAAATTTTTATAGATTACAACACTATGTCAAGAAGATTTTTTGGTAGGTTCGATTCGGTTCCGGGCCGACGCATTAGTTTTTCAAAGATTCAACTGCGAGACTTTTGTACACTAGCAGAACGTTTGCTCGATTTAAAATGACTAATCTCTCGTCGAATTGTACTTAAAAACCATTTCTATGTTGACATGTCATTTACCTATTATTGTGACACGGTTCGAAAGTCTATACATATTATTGCTTTTGACTGTACATAATAGACGTTGAAAGTTTGCCTTTGAACTTTATTTCCATTAATTAATACATTTAACAGTACAGCATCTACTAAGTTAACTAGGCTGACTACCAAACTCTCTGGTCAAACGGTTGTCTGGAAGAGATCTCTGCAAGTGAAAAGGCCGCCGTATTTGTACGTCGAGTTGTCATTGTACCTAGTTTTATGTCATCTGTTTAGTGTGCAAATAAAGAATATCTATCTATCTATCTCTCGCGTAATACAAAACTGTTTCGAACAACGTACGTAGTAGCTAATTCCTGCACATAGCTCCCCGATTCTTTTCAATTTCCCGTGGCATTATCTCGGCCGGCGCGCCAAATGTATTCATGAGGTGTGTACCACCGTGTATTCATTACGTTACTTCTTCCCTGTTAATTTTCAAGCATGCTTTCACGATTTCGGTTTTATTTTTGATAATATTTATTTATTATAGAAACTAACATCGTTATAAACAATATATATCAATCCTAACTATGTAAGGTAACAGGGCCTATAAATTGTTGTAAAAATCATGTAATATTTAATTATATGGGATGTAAGCCCTCACCCTCACCTGTCCGTGGTGCATTCTGCCGAATAAGAATCGAGGCTCTGGCAACTGACTGGTGGCGGTATTACCATTGCGATTGAAGGCGTAGCTAAATACCACATTTCGATGACGGGCAGTGTCACCAGAGCGAGAAGGAACGCCCTGCGATCGCCAACCCGCCTGCCCAGCGTGGGCGATTATGGGTATATCCTCCAAAGGTTTGCTCTAAGTGGCGGCCTATATCTGCAATAGGCTGTTGATGAATCATCAGATTATGATGATTAACGAACTTTTATAAACAAGCTCTATTATCCAGTCACAGTAATTGACGGATCACCTCGGCTTAATTTGCGTCAATACAAACAGCCGATATCCCTCATGCTATATTAATTCAAATTCCCTGAAGCCGATACATCACCCGCGACCTTTGGCATGGCGCCATCCTTTAAACACAACGCCAGTGTATGGACTGGCAGTGAGACAATGGTTTGTTGATGATGCAAGTAGAGGTAGATTGGGGGATGACATAGAAGAGCGTTGTCGAAGACTGTAGGTTTGGTGAAATTTAAAGCAGGCAGTGGAGGAGGTCAAAGATGAAGATTGATTTTATATGTCGTTTGAAGCATATGAGTCTACACTTCTCACAAGAACAAATTTGTCTATGGAATGGCACGAATGTAACATAACGTCATCCGAACATATCGGGTATCTCTATCGAATTAATCAATAACTTTAAAGCTTAATAAATATTATAATGGAATATATATTTTAAAAATTATTCGATATACAATTGACTTAAATCTAGGTATAACAGACACTCGTTGCACAATTTAGGCGGCCTTATCGCTACAAGCGATCTCTTCCAGACTTCTCTTTCTTTCGATATTTATGACGATTCGACATTACGACTCTAAATGAGTTTAATAAATCCATAAAACGCTATGCCTATTCCTTAGTACGTCAGTTCAAAGTTACATCGCTCTTTCGATCCTGCCATAAGCGGCCGGATTGTAAGAAAAATTATGTGCAATTCAGAACATAAGTATTTGCATTGCATGCGATTGCATGGTACAAGTTGTTCTAGCCAACCAGATAATTTAATTATCAAATAGATGACGTTCAAGCCTTCCGGGACCAAAACTTTGACATATCTACGGACAGCATTATTGGTGGCTAGCTAGACGTCTTCTCACGTACAACTATCGGGACAAGCAGAAAACTAAACAGACTTTACTGCATTTTGCCAGACTGCGCCTCAACTCTCGGCCGATCCATCATATTACCACCACAATACACAGTTTTCGCATTAATGTTGGACGAATAATATTTTTGCTCCCAAGTGAACCGAAAGCTTATCACTTTCGAATATAAATGGCGAAGAAACACTGCATAATGAGATTTGGCTTTATATCGCGAGGAGTTACTAGGAACTTCGATATTCGACCAATACCCATGATGTTTTGATTTGATCTGCAAGTTGAACAACGGTCAACTGGGTTGGTTTTTATATAATCCTATTTATTTTTAATTTTAAATATTTGGCTTCAATGCCTCTGTTACGGACTGGCCGCATGGCGGCCAACCTCCTTCGAAGTTATACTTTTTTATATTTTCGTTTATCTTCTGTTCTTTGAAAACTCTGTGTGTTTTCCAATCTCTTGTGCGTGGTGCGTGTATTTTATTTCTGTTTTATTTTTTATTTTTATATTACATTTTAATTTCCTTTGAGCCTCCCTTTTCCTTTCCCCGTTTTTCCTTTTAATTCTGAACAGCCTCATTTGGCTCACCTCTGCCTTCTGAGCCCAATGTTCGTGGTAAATATGATACTGTAAAGAGTTTGAATACCAAACCAGGCCAAATGTAAAAAAAAATGACTAGAAATTACGTGCTACCTCAGATATACAAGTATATAAGTCCTACGTCTATACTAGAACAAAAAAAATACTTTCCAAAGAACTCCAGTAGAATTGAATTAGTTAATTTGGAAAATGCTAAATTCAAAGACGTTCCCTCACAGCAAGGGTCGAAATATATTCAAACGGGATGATTAACAGTGCCCCGCGTTTGTTCATTTTTATTCATTTCATATTCACGCCGATGTTTGAGAATGTATTCAGGGCTCCCCTTCCGGAGTCGCGCCTCGAATTCGCACAGTGCTCTGTGTTTTAGGGTCCCGTAGGTCTAAAGGGCCCATCCTTTGGCAATCCCAATGTAAGGGAATTGATCAACATCCTATCGCATTCCACTGCTGGACACAGGCCTCTCCAGTGATTTGCCACATTGGGCAAACATTTAGAGGCTTTGCCCATAATCGCCACGCTGGGCAGCCGGGTTGGCGATTGCACGGCTTAGCTCCTCGCTCCGGTGACGCTGCTGCCCGTTATCGGTCTGTGGTAGCTACGCCTTGACTCGTGATAGTTATACCGCCATATGTCGGTTGCCAGAGCCTCGTATATTATACGGCAGGATGCACCACGGGCAGATGAGGGTAGAGTGGCTTGGAGCGCAAAGAGAGGAAGATATGTCGCTCTCTTTGATCCTTTTTTATCATGGCAGTTAACGTGTTAATATTCAAGTATGTTTGCACGTTCAAACGTACCTATACAATTTTTTCCCACAGTCCAATAACTAACTTATCTGCAACCTATCCCCTAGATACACTAATATCTACATTGTTATTTAAGCTCACGGGCCAGTTAACAGCGAACTGTTAACTGCTGGGAGCCAGGGAACCCATTAACTTTCAATAGCTAGACGAAATTTCCAATACACGCCGGTTTACGAAACTGCTTTGCCTAAATTCTGCCTGGATTTTAGGCGATCTAAAATATTTCGCCCTGAAATATCCTTGCTCTTTATCAGGATACGATTAGGTGTGTTTTAGAGCTATTAATAACCCTTGTGACCGAATATCGGCCACTAAAGATTAATCATGGTAAGTTTAAAAAAGCAATATCAGTAGGTGCCTACCTATAAATAAATAACCCCAGACATGCCACGCTGGGCCACACGTCGCATCACGATCATCGCACATCTAGCCCCAAACTAAGCCGAAGCTTGTATTATGGGCACTGACCACTGATACACTTAGATACTAGCTACTTTTTTTGTAAATAAATAAATACACACCCAGACCAATACAAACAGACATGTTCATGCGCACAAATATTTGTATTATGCGATCGAACCCACGACCCTTGACTCAGAAGGCAGAAGTCACTACCAAATGAGCCATCAGGCCAGTCATGTACTTTATACCTATGCAATATATTCTAATATTTATTTATTTCTTTCATTACATATGGGTGACAAAGAAGATTCCGTATACGGAACCTTTCGTTCTAATAGTTTTCATCCTGTCTTTTTCGTTCATACTTCGGCTGCCAGCGCTAATCTGTTGATATTGCTATGCTTTTATTTCGTCAAAGCATTCTACATACATTTTAGGTATGTTCCTGAGCTTTGTTGAAAAAAAATGTTTTGTAAGTTCTGTCTGTAGATATTAGGAAAAAAACATTA
>CM062096.1:3857351-3886903 GCA_031163375.1 Conogethes punctiferalis | reverse complement strand
AAATTCGTTAAGTAAACATAAAACACAAAGTGAGCTTGGGAAAAGGAGGAAGAAACGAAAAGGTACCAAAGACTGCTAAAACTACTTGGGATGTTTGTAATAAAAAAAATGTCAAAGGTGTTTTTTTGACTGCCAATTTTTTACAGCCGTAACACTTACTGCGGTGATTCCCGTTAATGAAGGGATAACACTGAAAGCGCTGAAGGAGTCCAGAGTGACAGCGTTTGTTCAAAGTGGAGTGATAGATTTCTACATTGGTCCAAAAGTGATAGAGAGTAAAGGTAAGATTATTGATGACACACATTAGAATAATGATGATGACATATTTTTTATGGCAGAGGGGGGGAAAAGGGCCTGAAAGTCACCTGATGGTAAGTGATC
Organism: Conogethes punctiferalis; assembly: GCA_031163375.1. Taxonomy (NCBI): domain Eukaryota; kingdom Metazoa; phylum Arthropoda; class Insecta; order Lepidoptera; family Crambidae; genus Conogethes; species Conogethes punctiferalis. Next base: position 3,886,522 of record CM062096.1, on the reverse strand, counting down.
ACTTCAGCCCATAGACACCGCCACACCAGGGGTCACACAGTCACAGGTCCGTTGCCAGCCCTTGTGAAGTTTGTTGGCTAGCTTTTTGAAATCTCTTAGTCGTGCCTGTGGTCGTGTCCATTCGGGAAATTTTTTATCATCCTATAATCATCAGCTATCATCTTTACCTGCATATACCACACTCATCACATCATCATCACCAGCCTATTGCAGTCCACTGCTGGACATAGGCCTCTCCAGCTGCTCGCCACTCAGGGGCAAACATCTGGAGAGGATATGCCCATAATCGCCACGCTGGGCAGGCGGGTTGGCGATCGGCAGGACGTAGCTTCTTGCTCCGGTGGACGCTGCTGCCCGCCGTGTTATTAGCTACGTCTTCAATTGTGATGGTTATACCGCCACCAGTCGGTTGCCAGCGCCTCGTTTGTTGTTCGGCAGGATGCACCACGGGCAAGTGAGTTGGCTTGGAGCGAAAGATGATAGGGCCGCTTCCTTACATCCCATACATATCATACAGCGGTCACCAAACCTGTCAGGCGTGGTGTCTAAGACAAATCGCCAAAATAACAATGGTGTCATTGAGAGATAATAATAGAATAATAGCCCAAGACATGCCACGCTGGGCCACACAGCGCCATCTAGCCCCAAACTAAGCCGAAGCTTGTACTATGGGTACTAGACAACTGATAAACTTACTTAGATACATTTTTTTTGTAAATAAATACATATTATACATAGAAAACACCCAGACCAATACAAACAGACATGTTCATGCACACAAATGTTTGTAATGTGCGGGGATCGAACCCACGACCCTTGGCTCAGAAGGCAGAGGTCACTACCAATTGAGCCACCGAGCCAGTCCGAGATGCCTATGTCCTGCAATGGATGTTTGCAGGCTGATGATGATGATGATGACTATGATGATGATATTACCTTATCGGTATTCGCCAGATGATGTCTAACTATCACATTGAATTTAATGTACCTGCCAACATAACTTCAGAGGTCAATTGATAATAGCTTCATTAATTATTGTAATAACCAAGAGCTGGCATTCAATGATAATGGTGTCTGTGCCAGATAATGCTATCAATAGAGAACTAGGTTTGATTAAATGTCATTAATTTAATTAAATAAATAACACAAGACTTGTCACACAGCGCCATCTAGTCACAGATGCTGAAGCTGAAGCTTCTACTAGGCTGACTGGCTCGATGGCTCAATTGGTAGTGAGCTGCCAAATGTCTGTCTGCAAAGGGGGTTCGATTCCCGCACAGTACAAACATTGGCGTGAATGAACATGTCTGTTTGTATTGGTCTGGGTGTTGACTGTATATAAAAAGTAAATTACTTACAAGAAACAAGTATCTGAGTAAATTAAAGAGAGGTAGGGCATAGCGAATCCAATCTAGCTGCCCGTCCGGGGAAGGATCTCCACCCTATAGAATACCGCAGCCAAATGACCTCCGGGTCGTGTTTCTGCCGGTGAGTAGGGTTTCCGGAGCTCGTGGGGGGTTAGGGTTGGGCCGGCATGGCAGTGGCAACTGACAGGTAACTGACCAGTTACTTGCCAGTTGTCACAGTGACTTGGGCTTCTCATTGGCTTTCCATTAGGCTTATGGAAGCCATTATGTCGAGCTACTATAAAATAAAATCTGAGTAAGTTTATTAGTTGCCTAGATGGCAATATGTGGCCCAGCGTGGCATGTCTTGGGCTATTTTTTTTTATTTGGTTAATTTAAAAAACTAAAGACTTTAAAAACATTTCAGATCCCGCCATTGCTGCGACTGTCATAGGCTTATTGGCAGATATACCCACAGCACTACAAGAGATCTTCCTCACTGAAGCACCTAGCTTCTTCCTGGCGTATCTACAGAAGTATATTTGTGATTTTGGTATCCCGCTCAGTATAGCTTCAAATCTTCAAGGTGTTCATTAAAAACCAAACAATGAAACAAAACTTTCTATGAAACTGCAATAATTTTGAAGAATATCTGCCATCAAAACCAAATTTTAAATATTAACTACATTTTGAGACCAATTTGTTATCATAAGAATAAAGTTTACACTATTTATAATAATCAAATAAATAAGCCATCTGTAATTCTTTTCCTTTCATCATCCACCAACATCTGAATAAACATATAATAGGTAGATACTCGTAATTTACTATAATATACGAGTAGATATCTGAAATGATCCGGCAGAGAACCAAAGTCACCGACATAGCTCACCGGAATCCGGATTAGTAAGCTAAAGCGGCAGTGGTCTGGCCATATCAGCCGCAGAACCGATAACCGCTGGGGTAAACGAGTTCTGGAGTGGAGACCGCGTCTCGGCAAACGTTGTGTAGGACTTCCTCAGCCAGGTGGAGTGATGATTTACGCAGGACGACTGGCAAGTGTTGGATGCGAGAAGCCCAGGATCGATCAAAGTGGCGAACATTGGGAGAGGCCATGTCCAGCAGTGGACTGATACGAGCTGATGATGATGATCCGAAATGTAGTGAACAGACAAAGAAATAAAGTCATCGAAATAGCTCAGCAAATAAGCTAGCTGAATTGACAGTGGCCATATTAGGTACTCGTAACTTAAATTAGTAGACAGCTTTTGGTTTGCTTTCTTACTAAGCTGATTGATGGTTAGTCGAGCGAATATAATATACGTATATTACTTCTAAGAAGCCTAATGCAACGCTGACGACTGATAAGTCAGGATAACAAACATCCGCGTAGTCGATGATAGGTAAGAGACTGAACAAGCATGAATTTAGAGTGGGAACGGAGAAATAATTTGAATGAAGGATAGGCTCATGCTATTGGATGTGGCCGTATGCTTCGGCATTATCCGTGTCCCTACAACTTGCTGCCCACAGGCGACACAGGGGGGTTTAGTGGGTATGTCCTCCCATTTTGGTGGGTGTGTGTGAGTCTCACTCACCATGCCTCCCCCCGGTAGCGGCATGAAGATGCCTGATGCATTCCCCTCTAAAGAAAAAGACTCAAGCCATCTGTGTGGACAAAATGAGTTGTTGCATTCTACAACAACTCGACAACTTCGGCAAGGGTCTGTTCTAATGCTGATCTTTTATGGAAACTCTTAGTTTGAACTTCAATGAGTGGTTGTATGTAAGTATCAAGGATATAGATCCTAGAGGTCCTAGAGACTGGCTCGATAGCTCATTTGGTAGTGACCTCTGTCTTCTGAGCCAAGGGTCGTGGGTTCGATTCCCGCACAGTACAAACATTTGTGTTCATGAATATGTCTGTTTGTATTGGTCTGGGTGTTTTCTATGTATACCTAATACGTATTTATTTACAAAAAAAAATGTATCTAAGTAAGTTTATCAGTTGTCTAGTACCCATAGTACAAGCTTCGGCTTAGTTTGGGGCTTGGTGGCGATGTGTGGCCCAGCGTGGCATGTTTTGGATTATTTATTATTATTATTTATAGATAGAAAGATAGCTTTGGGAGCCTTTTTCCGAGTTTGCAAGAGACTCGGGACTTTGACGGGATCTCCACGCAAACTCGACATTGATATCCACACAAAACCCCAGTGTCATAGCTATCTGTCTAGCTTAGCTCTTCATTAAACTCTTATTGGTTTACAAAGGCAAGAGTGAAGTTCGTCATGTAATGTACAACAATAAAGTTTGCGTCAATGAGTATTTGTTGTCAAAAGTATACGATAATTAGGTACAGTCAGCATAATTAGGTACAGCAGATATAAATGTGAGCAAGTAAGCTACTCAAATAGATGTACACAGAATAAATTGCCTAAAATCAAATTGATCTAGGAACACATTTCTCAAAAAAAATCCGTCAACTGCTGCAGAAGACCGCCTACAACAAAATATGTACATTAATTATACATACCTACATTTAAGTCAATTTCATGATGCGCAATAAGAAATGTCTAAGGGGTAAACAGACAATTTTCATGAACTCCCCAATCGAGGAGCTTAAATATATGTATATATGTATGTATTTGTATGTATGTATATTTGAATTGAATTGAATTGAAATTCCTTTTGGATACGTCATTACATAAGTTGTCAATTTAACATCGTATTAGAGGAATGCTGATAGAAATTTAACAGCTTTTTGAGATGGGAGATGGATGGAAGCTTTTTTTTTCATAGGGGATGCTTTCACGCGTACACCAGGGCGGCTGGGTACAGGACACCACTAATCGCTCTGTCTGAGGGGGGTTGGGATGTTCGGAGGGATTCGACACAACCCCCCAGCAGCGTGGTAGCTCTGCACTGCCCAGAGTGGACGGCACACCTCGGGAGGACGATGTGGTGTTCATCTGGCGATGACGACGCCACTGACCACGGTGCCCGAAAGCACTTGTTGTCGTCTTCTTCGGGACCGCAAACCGGTCTCACTTAACTGTACGGTTAGGGACCTACGCGAACGGGACTCTGTCGCTGTCACCGCAGTAGTGCCACAGTTCACCTATATCTGACGGTGACTATACCAAAGTAGGTATCTAATACAACCACGTTGTATATAAACAATAATATAATTATACCGATAAAGATTAAACAGAAATGCGTCAGTAACGCACTAGAACGGATAATGAATTGAAAACTGCCGCTAATTCGTATGCAACGTACCGACAACCTTCAAAACATGTCGTCAGAAAACAATTAATGAAAACGCTAGTACAATTAACAACGAAAAATAACGCTTTCACACAAAATTTAAGACAATGCATTTAGATAAATTTTCAATTGGCAATGTTTATCAAATTATGTTGTTGACCGTACAGTAATTGATATAAAAGGAACAACATAATGTGGACTCGATTATTGTAAAGAAATTTGCGACAAGCAAAAGATGAAGTGTCAATTTGGTTTTGTTTTGTTTGTTTGTTTATACTTCGATATAAATGGCGCTAGTATAGGTAAGATTTGTTCATAATATTTTATTAATAAAAATAGATAGATAAAAAATAGTAGGTATCAATAATATTGCTTTCAACGGTTATCGGTTCTGCGGCTGATGTGGCCAGCCCACTGCCACTTCAGCTTACTGATCCGGTGAGCTATGTCGGTAACTTTGGTTCTCTGCCCGATCACCTCATTTCGGATCCGATCCCGCAGAGAGACGCCGAGCATAGCCCTTTCCATAGCTCGCTGAGCGACCTTCAACTTGTGGACTAGCCTTACCGTGAGTGTCCACGTTTCGGCTCTGTATGTCATAGCCGGTAGAACGCACTGATCGAAGACTTTCGTCTTAAGACACTGTTAGGGCTGCATCGATCGCATCGGAATAGAAACCCCCCTATTAGTGTTCTACATCCTGTATATACAAACAATGTACGGACTAGATATAATAACATTGATTCCACACTCAATTGCTCATTACCAAATGCCCATGTAGCAATATCCCTGTATAAAATGGCTTACTCGTTTACCTCGGTGGTCAGAAAAATTAAACGCGAATACGAAATGACGGTGAATACGGTTTTGTGTATTTTATTAGTTTGTGCGGGTTATGGCGTTCAGGGAGACGGGGAATTAAAGATTGAAGATAAAGTAGGTAAGATAAATACTTACATCAGGTACACACAATTGACCCTTTTTTAAAATATCGTCTACCTAAGGTTCATTACATAAATATTATAATAAATAACCCAAGACATGCCACGCTGGGCCACACAGCGCCACCTAGCCGCAAACTAAGCCGAAGCTTGTACTAGACAACTGATAAACTTACTTAGATACATTTTCTTTTGTAAATAAATACATATTATTTTTTTTTTTTTCATTTATTTAGGTAAACAAACAGTGACAAATTTCTACATAGAAAACACCCAGACCAATACAAACAGACATGTTCATGAACACAAATGTTTTGTACTGTGCGGGAATCGAACCCACGACCATGGCTCAGAGGGCAGAGGTCACTACCAAATGAGCCATCGAGCCAGTCAACTCACACCAACATTTATAAATACCAGATAACTAGAGGCATTCCCCATTATGGGAGCATTTAAAAAGCCTTAGGTACTAATTTTCCGAAATCAACCCGACTGGAAATCGAATCGGGAACCTTCGGATCGTCTTAGAACGCACCACTGCGTCAATGAGGTCATTTGTGTTGTTGTTACAGATATCAAAATGATATCGTATGCGTATTTTATGCATGTATGCGTGCAATACACTTAGCGTGTTTATATTTACAAGTCATCTAAATAAATTTACATATCTTGTAATACGTACTCTTCTCTTTGATAAAATCATTAATATACATTTTTGTATTACAGAAGATATATTTAAGACGAAGCCGTACATAGAGGAATTAAGTAAAAAGGACGTACATATTGAAAAAAAGACTGAAGGTAAGATAAATTGTAATATACTAGTTAAAGCTCTCGGCTTTGCTCGCATGAACATTGCAACATTCAAATCCCAAAAAGTGTTATTTTCTATCTATACTTATAATAAATCTGTAGAGAGGTCAATTCTGTACATAAAATATTTTTTCAAAATAACTATCAGGGGGTGATAAGTGATCGATACTGATACCAAAAATGCAATCTGTAAAATTTTTGTCTGTCTGGCTGTCTGTCTGTCTGTCTGTCTGTATGTTCGTTATAGAAAAAAAAACTAATGAACAGATTTTGACAAAACTTGGTACAATTATTCTTCATACTCCTGGGCAGGTTATAGGATACATTTCGCACCACCAGTGCATTAAAGGAGTATGTCCACATGTGCGATTTTTTTTTTATTTTATTAAACGATAGAAAAAGTTCTAATACATGTCCCCTATTTTTTTCGTATTTTTATCTGTAATAGCCATGAAAATATATTAAAAAAAGTAAAAAGCTACTTCAACATGAAACACAATATTTGACTACCAAAAAACACGTACATAGAATTACTACTCACATATTTTGTTAGAGTCCCTAGCAATAAGCGCGTGAATGCGATCCCGCCTTTTTTGCTCGAGGCATTGAAGAAGGTTTGTTGGAGCAAGTTACTTACTCCTTTAATGCACTACATATTTTCGGAAGAATTTTTCGTAACTTCACATAAGTAAAGAATGTTAAATATTGTCTTATGCGTAAGTGCATTCACTTATCATTGATTTCATAAATTATATTTTAAGTGAATTACTCCTTTAATGCAAGTACCCTACTTTCGTCACCGAAATTCTTAATTAGACGTACAGCAAATGTTTATCACAAATGTTCAGTGTATTTCCAGTTAGTGACCGCATAGTTTTAATAAAATAAATAGAAAATTAACAAAGGCAAGGCGAATGCTTAATTTAATTGATGGTGTTTGTATGGTAATATGAAAAATGATGGCGATAAGTACTTCAGACTTTATTTATTTACAAATACCATACTCAGGCTTGCCAGCTGCCTTAACAAACTGGTTTTCGGAGCGAGTACGGCACCATAGATCACATCCGCTCATTGTGGCAGATTATTCAGAAGACAGAAGAGTATAATCAGCCCCTTTGTCTTGTATTCGTGGACTATGAGAAAGGCTTTGACTTGGTTGAAATCTGGTTTGATCTGGAGTCCCTGCAGCAATGTCAAGTAGATTGGCGATACATCCTAGAGCTGAGATGTCTCTTTAAAGCCGCCACCATGTCCATCCAAGTACAGAATCAGCAAACAAGGCCTGTATCGTTGCATTGAGGAGTGAGAAAAAGGGATGTCATTTCCCCAAAGTTGTTCATTAATGAAATGAAAGATATGTTCATGACACTGAACTGGAAAGGACGTGGCATCAACATAAATAGCGAATACATCTCTCACTTGCGATTTGCAGACGTCATCGTCATAATGGAAGAAGCGCTGCAGAACTTAAAACAGATGCTGAATGAACTGGCTGCTTCCTCTGTGCGCATCGGCCTACGGACGAACTTGGACAGAACCAAGGTCATGTTCAATGAACATGTTCTACTGGAACCGATTGCAAGTACACAGCGCTATTGTACAAAAATATTCGGGCAGACATTGCAGTTAGGTGGAAACAACTTTGAGGACGAGGTGAATAGGAGTGTTCAGCTAGGCTGGGCAGCGTTTGGGAAACTTCGTCGAGCCTTCACATCGTCGATCCTACAGAGCCTAAAGACGAAAGTCTTCAATCAGTGCGTTCTACCGATTATGACATACGGAGCCGAATTAAAGGTCGCTCATTAAAGCCACAAATAAAAGGTCGCTCAGCGAGCTATGGAAAGGACTATGCTCGGCGCCTCTCTGCGGGATCGAATCCGAAATGAGGTGATTCGGCAGAGAACCAAAGGCAGTGGCCAGGCCACGTCGGCCGCAGAATCGATAACCGTTGGGGTGAACGAATTCTGGAATAGAGATCGCGTCTCGGCAAACGTAGTGTAGGACGCCTTCAGGCCAGGTGGAATGACTATATGCGCAGGACGGCTGGCAAGTGCTGGATGCGAGAAGCCCAGGATCGATCAAAGTGGCTAACATTTGAAGAGGCCTATGTCCAGCAGTGGACTGACATATTCAGAGTATTGTCTCGTTGTTCTTATGTAGAATTCCGTACCCAAAGGGAAAAACGGGACCCTATTACCTTACCTTAGTAATAGGGTCCCGTCTTAACTTCACCGTCTGTCTGCCTGTCTGTTTGCTTGTCAGTTGCCAGGTTAGATAGCTAAAATTATAAAAGATTATGCATGTCTATATTAATTTAGATACACAAAATTTCATAATGATTATTTCATAAAATATTTAAGAACTATAATACATTTATTGCTTTATTTGATTATGTAACTGAGACATAACTTCACATGAATTATATTGGTAGCTTCGACGATTTGTAAGTGTTTTTTTTTAAACCTATACAAATAAAGATTATTTTGACTTTGTTCTTCATGTGCCTTATGTGTACACCTATCAAACATTAGCTTACATTGAACATTTACACAATACTATAAAATATAAAACTTACCTATATAAAGCATTGTGTGATTCAAATGCTACTATGAAAGTTATTACCAAAATTTGGTTCCCCGTAATGATTCCCAGGGCGATGAAGATGATGATTACTGATTTTTATACCAAGTACATTTATTGTAGAATGTGATTATGTGACTTTGAGATATTATTTAATTTGTATTAATGCCATACACACATATATACGTAACACTTACCATAGATTTAATCAATGTTGTGTTTGTACAATCGGTTACTAGTATTTTGATTGTTTAACGATGAAAATTATTTTTATGACACTTGTCATTCGTTTTTGATACCTTATTATATGTAATAATCTGTTATTATACAATATTATCTACGGTGTATTACATTGGTACGAAGTTTATTAAGCTCAACACGTTTCATAGTTTTGACTTCGAAAGTTTTTATAAAGTACCAAGTATTGCTTGTATTCATTTTGTATTTTAATTATGTAATGTACCAATGATATGTTCTAAAGATTTAACGTACCTATCGAATGTTTACTTAAATAAAATAAGAATGGCAAGATGTTGCACAAGAGTTATCAATAGTCGATATTTCCTTTGAAAATATCGGGAGAAAGGTCTTACACTGCGTTGTATAGGTACAATTTGGTATTTTTTTACCTTTATAGGCGTGAAATGGTGTTAAGAAGAATAGATTTTGTTAATTTTTAATACAATTACTAAAATTAATCTCAATTGTGGCAAAAAAGACGAAAATAAATTTTTTGAATTTTTTGAAGGTAATTTGGTTGTATTTCTGTAAGTAATCATTCAATTTTAATTTAAAATACACATTAATGTTTTAAAAAAATATATAATTTACCTACAATTAATACTGTCATTTGAATGTATACTTAATTTTCATAGTTAACAAAATGTATGAAAATATTTCCATCTCGAAAAATATTTTCATCTTGCAATAAATATGTAAGACACATACTATGTAATGTTATTAAGAAATACCCCTGCAATAAATATTTAGTACAAATCACTTCATTGTAAATATTGAAAAAAACCGTGCAAAAAGTACGTAAAGATTAGTGATCCGTATTTTTTTACGAAAAGACACGTGCATTAAAGGAGTATGTGCACATAATCTATATAATATTTTAGGAATTGCATAGCAAAATAATCATATATTTACTTACTATAAGTTCTTTGTGAATTAAGCTCATGCATTAAATATGTAATCGTTTCTTTTCTCTCTGAGTATTAAACAAGCAGTCTCTCCACAATACCAATCAATGAGAATTAAAGAACGTGTGTAAAGCTTTCTAATGATATGAAATACATAGGAATAACATAAAGGGTTCAGAAGTTATAACAAAAATAAAGTGTTTTTTTGCTCTCCTGAAAAGTTGGTGTTTTTGAGTTACACCTTTAATGCACGGGTGGTGCGATTTCATCACGCTACAATCAATAGGAGCGGAGCAGTGACGGGAAGTGTTAGGAAAACGCGAGAAATTTAAACCTGTATGTTTGAACGCGCATTACGCGAAAACTACTGCATAGAATTGAATGCGGTTTTCACCAATGTATTGCTAGAGGTCTAACTAAAAACTTAGGCAAAATTATATGGAAGTCCGTTATTTTTGAAACCCGATATCCACGCGAGCGACGCCGCTGGCACAGCTAGTTTTATAATAAAGTCGCTGTGTATAGTAAAGCCCTACGCTTGATGGAAAGCGAAAAAGAAGCCCAAGTCGCTGTGACAACGGGCAAGTAACTGGTCAGTTACCTGTCAGTCGCCACCGCCATGCCGGCCCAACCCTGGTTAGGGTGGGGGGTTCCCCACGAGCTCCGGAAACCCTACTTATTGGCAGAAACAAGACCCAGAGGTCTTTTGGCTGCGGTATTCTATAGGGTGGAGGTCCTTCCCCGGACGGGCGGCTCAATACTTCGCAATGCCCTATCTCTCTTAAATATTACTCAAATCTATCCATGTAAGTAATCCTCATTCCGCCTGGTTAGCGCAACACGGGATCGATCACACTATGACGGTACTATAACAATATTTCTATTGCTAAAAATAGAGTTTCATATGTGTTAATTGCCTTCACAGAAGCCAACATTGAAGATCACATATACACGCCGTGCGAAACTAATGAACACGAATGTATCACCTATTTCTTCGCCTCAAATTCGCATTGCATTCCCAAATATAGGACCCATGATGATCATGATGAGGTCTACAGGGAGAGGCAAATCATATACTTACCCCATTTTGATTTGATAATCGTGCTTAAGGGTTCACATATACGCTTTGAATCGTACGCAAAAATTCAGAAGTTTTAGTAAGTATGAACTCTTTTTAAGTTGATCTCTATAAAGATACTCTATAAGTATAAGAGGCTTTAGAATAAGTATAAAATAAACGCGCTTTTGCCAACCAACGTCGACTAAGTAGTATTTCCCCGGACGGGAGGCTCAATTAAAGCTCCAGTTATTCTACAATTTGGGCGAACACCTGGAGCCTTTACCCATAATCGCCACGCTGAGCAGGCGGGTTGGCGATCGCAGGGCGTAGCTCCTCGTTCCGATGACGCTGGTGCCCGTCATCGGTCTATGGTATTTAGCTACGTCTTCAATTGTAATGGTTACACTGCCACCGGTTGGTTGGCAGAGCTTAGTTTGTTTTTCGGCGGGATGCGCCACTTGAAGATGAAGGTGGCTTGGAACGAAAAGATGATAGGTCGCTCCCTTATATCCCCCCCATATAAACACATAGGTACATCGATGTACCACCACCTGAACAACGTTTTGCCTGCTTCGAACTACCTGAGTACGAAGACTGTTAATGAAACTATTTCAAATCATTAATTAACTATTGTACTCTGTAGTGTAAACAAGAAGACACAAAATCTTATTATGGTCGTGGAATTCAAGGGTATAAACATTGACACCGAAGACGCCTATTTTGAATACCTCAAAAAGGGCGATGAACCCGTGGTCACACATGATCGCGTAAATGTCACATACGGTGAGTACGAGTTGCGTTTATAATACAAGCTTTTATCTCCCTTGCAATATCGGTATATAATATAATAATACCTATCAGACAACATCACATAAATCGGTAATTCGTAAACTAGACCAAAAATGACAAAGATATAGCCCGTTAAAATTACGCGTGACGTCACGCCGTGTGGCACTTTTTGTGGCACGTAGTGACGTCAAAGACTCCTAAATGGTGATGCCTTGTGTCTTTGTTATTTTTGTTTAAAAGAAAAAAGGAAAAATACGTGGGCCTATATATTTTTTTAATCTAAAATGTGGAATAGATAGCTGAAAGCGATAAGGTCGTCTATAATTTATTATACCTCGATTGGTCTTTGTATCTAGTTTTAAGTAAGTTGTTTGGTGTGCGAAAAAAATTCTATCTATATGGACTAAATATAAGGTAATTATTGGGACCCTGGAAACATCCCTATTAAAGTATTTCTTTAAAAAATAAGTACTGATAGTTTCGACTTAGTTTAGGACTGGCACTATGTGACCCAGCGTGGCATGTCCTTTGTTATTTATTTAATTTATTTAGCGTTCTTTCTTTTTCTTTACAGATTTTCTGGCCACTGCAAGCATACCAATACATAACGGAATATCTATGAAAGACGCGCGAATTGTGGCGCATGATATCAATACCAGGGGAGACTATATCGGTCCCAAAATCCTAGACAGCAAAGGTAACATTCCATTTTAAAACTGTAAGATCCTACTTTAACTAAGTTTTTTTTATACCACTAGGGTGACAAACTAGCCTACGGCCCGCCTGATGTTAAGCGGTTACCGCAGACTATGGACACCTGCGGCACCAGGGGTATCACACGCGCGTTACCTACCCTTTAGAAACCTCTTCACAACCTTTTTGAGGACCCCTAGGCTCGGGGTAGAGCGTCGGCGTGGAACTCATTCCAAAGTCTGAGTGTACGCGGCAAGAAGTTTCGGTTGAAACGTACCGTACGCGATCACCCAGGCTCTGGTATTTTTTTTTATAGTGGTTCGACATAATGGCTTCCCTACGCCTGATGGAAAGCGAAAGACAAGCCCAAGTCGCTGTGACAACGGGCAAGTAACTGGTCAGTTACTAACCTAACCTAACCTAACCCCCCACGAGCTCCGGAAACCCTACTCACCGGCAGAAATACGACCCAGAGGTCATTTGACTACGGTATTCTATAGGGTGGAGGTCCTTCCCCGGACGTTCGGCTCAATTCGAGCGAAGATTCGCTATGCCCTACCTCTCTTAAAGGCTGATGATGATGTTGATATAACAAGCTATTATTATACTGTTTTTTCAGATCCTATCGTTAGGGAGAAGTACAGGGCTCTGATTGAAGAAAAAGGAACAACTATGGATGAAGTATTTCTAACAGAGGCTGCCAGTCTTTTCTATGTGTATCTTCAAAAGGTCTTATGTGATTTCGGTATCCCCATATCGGCGTAAAATAAAAAAAAAACTACTTTTAAAATTAATTTATTTTAATTACCTAATTAAAAATTTATTATTCAAATTTGAACAGGACGCATGGTCAATCAGCAATAAAAAAATCTGCGGTAACAGGAGAGAATACAAATCATAGTCCCATTTACTCCCGCTAATGTTTAGGAGTCAAACTAAGGAACTTTCTTGAGATGTTCTCGGCCTACAGGCCTCCAGGCTGGTATCCAGGCTGGCGGGTAAGCCCCACCGCACACTAAGTGAAGCACTTGTAGAACTACGTCAGTTGCATTCTGAGATCAGTCGATGTTTAAACCAGAATAATCCAACAGGCATGCCGACATGACGGCATTTGTTCTAAGAAAGTTTTCTGGTAATTTTTTCACACTTTGTTAATTACATTTGTTGGAGTTTTGGTAGGGATTATTAAAAATTTGATATAACCTAGGTTTACCGGAGATCCCATGACACCACCCAATAAGCGCTTGACGAAGGGACCGAGGTTTTGTAGTTTTTTTTTATAGTAGCTCGACATAATGGCTTCCCTACGCATGATGGAAAGCCAAAGAGAAGCCCAAGTCGCTGTGACAACTGGCAAGTAACTGGTTAGTTACCTGTCATTTGCCACTGCCATGCCGGCCCAACCCTAACCCCCCACGAGCTCCGGAGACCCTACTCACCAGCAGAAACACGACCCGGAGGTCATTTGGCTACAGTAATCTATAGGGTGGAGGTCCTTCCCCGGACGGGCAGCTCAATACGAGCGAAGATTCGCTATGCCCTTCCTCTCTTAGTGGGTATTTCCTGCCTCGTTTCTATCCCGAAGCAGGGTCCCGCGCTCCCGTTCCTAAGGGCGGTGTAAGTCCCACATACCCCGTCACTCCCCCGGGTGGCGGGTATGTCAAGGCATTTTCCCCGGGAAAAACAAGGTTTACCGAAGATAGTGTAGCTTTCCAACGTAGAAAGAATTATAGAAATAGGTCCAGTAGTTTCGGAGCCCATTCAACGTCTATTCAAACAAACAAAAAAGCAAGATAAATAGTTTTGTAACATCACAAGCTAACATGAAAAGGCAACCGCGAACCTCTAGTTACAATGAAAACTGTGTCCTGTTAAGCGCATGTTTAACGGTAATTAGTTACAATAAGGTATGATTTAACGCTAATTTTATGCTAGAAATCGTATTATTGGTAACAATTCAATAGTTAGCGTGTTTACATTGGAATTAACCGGCCAATGTTGTTTTGTCTGTATCAAAATAGTATCGCTACGTTACAGCACGATTTGTTGTTTGTATTTGACGGTATTATTTTCTAGCGGTCCGCCTTCTCTTCGCTTTGTATTTAGCCATACAGCTACCGAACCCTATAAAACCGTATGTCCGTACCGTATTAAATCCATTGCGTAGTTTTAAAGATCTAAGAATACCTAGTTATATGTAGGGACAGACTGACAGACACCAAAAGTTTTATCCTATGTAGTGATAATAATGTTACTAATATTTCGTGTGTGAAGCCGGGCCGGGTCACATCACCTTATATCTCCTTTGTGATTCATAACAAAGATCTGTTACAGATATAGGCTCAGTATGCATGGTAATCTTAATTAATTACTCATAGCCAATGGGTTTCAATGGCGTTTTCTAATTAACCAGCTAAGGCCATTGATGCAAGACATCCCTTTATCACAACGTAAGCTGTGTGAAATACTTTAGTAATAAGTAACATTAAACATAAATAAAAATAAAAAAGAGTTCGTTTATTCATGTCATTACAGATTATATAAATTTGTATTTATTTTTAGGGATTAATCACGCATCGTATTATATTTTTTATTGTTATTTATTATTTTATGTATTGGAATTCGAAATCCGCTATTGTTTCGCTTTTGTTTGACAAATGTAATTTTTATACAAAATGTTTAACATTTAATTGTATCTATCTCTTTTGAATTTCCTTTGTGATTTACCTATTCCAGACCTGCTGGACCCACAAGTGTGTTAGGGTACAATTGACATTAGAACAACTAATCAAATTCGAATAATGTTCATTCAAGGTTTCGAAACTGGAGCGAAAATAGGCATTGTGGATAGCTCCACGAATCATATTTATTCGCGTTCTTTTAAAAATTTGAATGTAAGTACTGGCTATAGTTCATTCGCGTTAAGAAAATAGTGACTGACAGGTCACTGACAGGCCACTAGCCAATTAAAACGCTAGAAATTATAATTTAGTATAATTATAATATATATAATTTAGTATAAGTATAATTATAATAATTTACTATAGTTAGTTTTATTAAAAACATTTTCATTTTTTCTTCTTTTTCGTAGGAACCGTACCTACAGGCAAAGGCAAAACTCTATAACAGAAGCAGTTCTTTGTACCTACTCGCTTCTAGAACGTTCCAGTGTCGTCATCGTTATGTAAAACTAAGGAAACTCATTGCGCATACCATTATGTCCGGTGTATGTATTTCAAACTGCATTTCCAATTGATTGCAGTCAATCATTCGTGACGACATTATACAGTAATCTGGCCGGTCTCTTAGATACCATATGGGTTTATTCAACCATTATAAATAAATATGTACATTTATGTTCGTATACAAATACAAAACATCGATAATAATATGTGTTAATTTCATATAAGTATGAACTACATCATTGTAAAGTTACATTAAAATCTGTAGTTTCACATGAACGAGTAACAAACCCATTTCGGTAATCCAAACAAACTCTCGCCTTTTTAATAAGTATTATAGTAGGATAAGTAGGATACCCAGTAAGTAGTACTTGTGATATTTTGATTAACTTAGATCCGACAGCAGAAATTTCGATGATTGATGATTACATCTAATTTGATTTGACACATTTTATTTTACGAACAATTTGGAATTAGCATAAAAATATTATTTAAATTAAAATTATAAGAATAAAAGGTTCGATATTAATTCGAATTTAAAAGAATCTATTCGAAAAATTTCAAAAATGGAATGTAGAAAATTTCCATAGCCTACTCTTCACAAAGTCCTCGAGACTTGGAACTCTTTGGAGCGTCGACAATCCGAGACAGCGCGAAGCCGTAGCCAACTTTGTAACTGGCAACTTTACAGTTTAACACTTCCAAATTAACCAATTGTGTTAAAAAGTTTTAGCGCTCGCCTTTTGACAAATTCGCGAATTAAAAATGGAACACTTTATTCTTTTTTCTATTGAATATTCTGCATTTTTGAGGCCGGCTAATTAGAATTACCTGATATTTTTAAGGCTTTTCTCTTTGGTGAGCATGATTTTTACATTTCTTCTCTATGATTATTATTTACTACCTGAACTGATGTACCTACTTAGTAGGTATATTATTATTGTAGCTCTTATAAACGAACCTTGCAATGTTGTTAAAAACCATGGCGATACTAAGTACCTACGCCCCGGCGGGTCGGCTACTATTGTACTAGTGAGTTGTTTGAGTTGTAGAGTTTGAGTGTGAAAATTAGGTTCATTTCATGCTGTAACAGCAGCGTACTTATTAAATTTGTGGATTAAACGATCATTGTTATATTAGATTTGCACACAAAACACAAATTCTCACATTAACTTCAACTAAATCGTTCGCTTAATAACATTTTGGTATATTGAAATAGTATTCGGACTACTTTAATAATAGTTGCCAATGTGTATAGATGATTTCTGTGTAGAGCACAGCTCCTTCACGCCCCAATAGATAGATAGATATTACATCGAAATTGTTAGAGCAATAGTGAAATTCTCTATTTCAGATATTTCAATATTAAATGCATACATTTGTACAATTCAGACTTTATTGCTTTATGCATATTCAATGTCGAATCGGGAATAAGTAATCGCCGTCAATCCGATGTTTAATCCCTTTGCTGTAGCGATGAGTGGGATCATGGTGTATTTGAAACTAAACCGGTTTACGGGATTTCAGTGTGGGCGATATTTATATTTATTTTAGTTGAAAGTTTTGGTTTTTTTTTAAAAAGAACGTTCAAGATGACTACACTTCACGTGATGATTAGCGGTCGTGAGGTCCAAATGTTAGGTCGATTATTACAACGTTTTAAGTAATGAAATAAAAAGCACAAAATCGCAGTCTTTTTTATCGTAAAAAGACAGCGGCGAGCTGTTATAGTACGATTATGACAATGATATTAAATTTACAAAATTGTATTTACGTAGATTATAATTATTTACGAACGAAGGTTAGCTTTTCTGTTTTCGTTGCAAAATAAAAAGTCTATGGACAATGTAGCCTCGCCAATTTTCTTCTCAAGACGGTTTTATATCATCCTAATTATAAGTAGCTAAAAACGCACCAACTCTGATAATAGAGTTAAATAATTTTTAAACACGGCTATTACTTACTTACTTAACACTCTTCTGGTTAAAATTTTACCCTATTTTTAGCGGAATAGTGATACTCTCGATTCTTAAGTTAATTTCATATTTTGAGTTTTTTCATGACCTATTTGTATAAATGGTTTTTTATATAAAAGAGAAAATAATGTGTAATCGTGAAAAATTGTAACAAGCACTTATTATGATGTTCATAAACTAATTTAAAGTTATACAATGCAAAGCTAGAATTTGAATTCAAATACGATGATAATCGGATGTGTTAGAAGCGAACCAGTTTGTGCATTATATTCATGAAAGCATTAATTTAATTAATTATAAAGCTTGTATTAACTTCAAAATATATGCTAGTAATTAACTAAGACAATTAAAATGGCTTTCTATAGCGTTTATATTATGATTTGATAATGATTTGTGTTTGATGATTTGAGTAGGTGCGTTATTACAATTTACTTTTTATATTCAATCAGTTTTAAATTATAATTTACTGGTTTACTGAGATAAGGTTACCTACATTTTAAATGTCAACGTAAAATTGAATTACGTTGAACTCCACGCAGTTACCGGTGACCGACAAACAGTAGAATTTTTATTATATATCTAATACACTCGGCAGTCATAGTCTTAAACTTTGATGCATCAAAAAGAAACGGGTTTCTTCGTGAATAAATGAAGGTACTTTAACCACAAAGTCTCTAAATAGTTACAAAATGTTTACGAACACTCCCTTGGAAGACACGTTGAAGAACTTTAAATTAAACTGTTGCAAAAATTGCACTTAATCTTAACTAATATTATAAAGCTGAAGAGTTTGTTTGTTTGAACGCGCTAACCTCAGGAACTACTGGTCCGAATTGAAAAATTCTTTTTGTGTTGAATAGACCATTTATCGGGGAAGGCTTTAGGCTATATAACAATCACGCTGCAACTATTAGGAGCGAAGAAATAATGGAAAATGTAAAAAAACGGAGAAAAAATAACTATTCCACGCGGACGAAGTCGCGAGCACAGCTAGTAAATAATAAAATAAAATCATCATCAGTATCAGCCTATCTTAGTCCAATGCAGTTGTTCGCCGATTTAGGCAAACACCTAATCATTTTATCCTAACTCGGATAGGAGAAAATGAAATAGTTTATTTCTGCAAATTCACAAGTAACTTTTTGCACGTCAAAACGTTTTTCCTACCAGCACTTCGACGTATAGCCTCTGACCAAAAATGCCGCAATTTAACAATTACCTTTTTTTTAAAATGTAATATGCTAATTCGTTAAGTAATAAATCTTAAGTAACACAGACCTACCTTCAAGCAAACACACACAGCACGTCACTGGAACTTGACACGATCACAGAAACACTGACTCGTAATACGAAAAAGTTTTCCGCGAAAATTGACACGAACGGCGTTTCTCCCCCACACTGGCGCTTTCTCGCGAAGCTCGCGGCAGACTGACTCCGAACCTTACCACTGTCTCCACTTTCATGAAATGAACTGAAAGGGACAACGCATCTTCGGAACGACGTAACGCAAGCTCCGCCACAGAGAAAACTGAGCTTTAGGTACAACTATCGAAGGTCGTTTTTGTCGTGTCAAAGAATTTGTTTTCAAAGTACTTGGCTGTTTGTTTGGGAGGGCCGCAGAGGCGGGAATGAGTGTGTCGAAAAAAAAATAAGCCAACCAGGTCTCGGTGAGTTAAGGCACCGGGGCGGGTTTTCAGCTTCTATCTTTAATTAAAACGGCAAGTTTGTGTCTCGTTTAATGAATTGAACTTGGAAGGATGGAGTGGAAAAATAAAGGTTACAGCATCGTGAGTTCCAAGAATACTGTACGTAGTGTATGGAATTTGATATGGTTGAATGTGTAGCTCGATATTCACGTATGAACTTCGTAATGGGCTGTTATTAAGGTGAGAGCCAAGTTGGATATTGTTGCCACTAATTGGGGGTGAGTTAAAATGTAGTACAAGCTTTTGAAGTGGTTGGGAATTTAATAAAGTAAATTGACCGCGGTACAGTCGGCATCGGATGAAGTAGTACGTAATCTGCTAATCAAATAGATGACACTCTCAAAAAGCAGAAATATCGTCACACTTAAAATGTATTTTTTTTTTCATTTTTATTTTTTATTCTTTTCTAGACACTTTAGAGAAGCAAAAAATATCAACACTCCTAAAATGTCAAAATGTTTATTTTTAATATTATTACTAGCCGACCCTGAGACAATCGGGAAAAAGGCTAGGATGATGATGATGATGATGACTAGCATCTGACCTCTTTTCGAAGAACATTTTTGCCGGCGTCACTTAACATTTTATAAAGTTATAATAGAACTCAGGTACTTGGAGTCACTGTCGTGGGATCCAAAAAATTGTACCAACATCCGAATGTGTTGACGTGTTGTCGGAAAAATGTTTAACGTCCTTAGTCTAAGCATTAAAATTATCAAAACACATATTTGCCAAATTGACAATTGTTCAACAACTTTTGACCATTTCCAATAGCTTACTGTTTAAATACTTTTAATATAAAAAAAACCTTTTTCAGTTACTTTGGTTGTTTAGATGCATTTGATTACCTTGCTTATCAAGATGCATATGGAAGTTGTCTGTATAGGTACTTCCATTTAACAGCTGTCATCATTTTGACGGTTAGGACGTTGATACCATTTTAAAACTTTTGGTATGTAGTGAAAAACATTGTTTAATACTTAATCTGAAAAGTATTTATTAACACAATCAAATTACAATGCACAATCTTAACCAAGCAAAACTAGACGTAGCTGTCAATGTCACCGTAACTTTAAATGTCAACTGTCAACGACAGTGCAGTGACTTCTGAATGTGGCGAATAATGCCACGTTCTGCTGCAATACTGCTGTAGTGCTGTCTGTTGTGATGTATTCTTATCCGCTAACAATTGGTACATACTTGTGTATAGAGTATTTTTAACCGACTACAAAAATATAAAAAAATTTTTTGTTGTATGTTTGGTACCACAGATCTCCGAGAACTTTTCAAGTTGGGCCCTTTGTCACCTTGTTGACAAAGGTGCTCCTGAGTTGGGCCGGTTGTCACCTGGTTGAAGTCGGTTTTTGGACAAATGGACAAGCAATGTACTCGGATGTACACATTTATGATCTATCTGAGTAGCTTAAGTACTCACATTATCTGCTGCGAAGTGTTTAACAACGCAACAGTTACTAGATAGGAAGTACAGTAGATCACATCGAATATACTTACGATACTCTTTGAACTTCTTACTGATCTTAGCCTTATCAGATAAATATACAAGAACTTTAGACATTGTGTCTACCGCAAAAAGTATTTTTCTGGTGGGTCATGAGAAATAAAAAAAAATCCAATCGGTTTTATTTAACTCTTAGTATTACCCAGAATAATCTTACAGGCTCCGCATTTCATCAGATAACGCGAGGTTACTTTGATGTGCTGAAAAAGCTATTTCCTTATTCGTTGGAAAAGCTATTTCCTTCCGGATTATGTAATACTTAGTTGATAAAATCATCATCATCATCGGCCTATTACAGTCCACTGCTGGACATAGGCCTCTCCAGTTGTTCGCCACCTAGGCCTAAGGCAGACCTAGATATTATTTAGCTTGTATTATGTTCCCTAAAGTTATTTATGAATACTGTCGTCATACGGAAAAAGGGCGGTTAAATTAAGTTATAGGTTGAAATAGCATCACTATAAGATATCTAGAAAAAAGACGCACATGTGTAGATGCATTTTAGCAACTAAAATGTAAGGGAGCGACCTATCACCTTTTCGCTCCAAGCCATCCTCACCTGCCCGTGGTGCATCCTGCCGAATGACAAACGAGGAGCTGGTAACCGATTGCCACAATCAAAAGCGTAGCCAAATACCACAGGCCAATGACGGGCAGCACGTCACCGGAGCGAGTTGCTACGCCCTGCGATCGCAAAACCCGCCTGCCCAGCGCGGCGATTATCGGTATCCTCCAGATGATTGCCCTAAGTGGCGAAAAACTTGAGAGGCCTATATCAGCAGTGGACTGCAATAGGCTGATGATGACCATTTTCGATCACAGCAGCCAACCTCCAAGGAGACTAACCAAGTGCGGCCCAGGAGATAGTAAAGAGAACAAGTGCGTGCCCAAACACAGTGCGCTCTCGTTTCTTCACTCTCATGGTACGGTAGGATGATAGTTCGACACGACCGGAGAGACATCAGAAGAGTCTAATATAGTACTAGGTATAAGATATTGTATATTGGAGATGTAAAGGAGCGGCCTTTCATCTTTTCGCCCCAAGTCAACCTCATCTGTCCCTGGTGCATCCTGGCCGAATACAAACGAGGCGCTGGCAGCCGACTGGTGGCGGTAGGTTATTCTGCCACCACAATTGAAAGCGTAGTTAAATACCACAGGCCGGTGACGGGCAGCGGCGTCACCGGAGCGAGTTTCTAAGACCTGCGATCGCCAGATCTTCGGATCTAGAACTTCTGATGTGAATTTTTTTTTTGACTAGCTACCCTCTATATCCAGATGAGCCCCGGTAGAATGTAGATATTTTTGAGGATCCAGATTCAGATAAAAATGTATGCCTTATTAATATGCCATTAACGCGTTACTACTACTACGATACAACAAATAAGTACATTTATAAAAACTACGAGTAGTATAAACTATTTTAGCGTCAAAAAGAAAACAGCATAGACTATTTTTGTTCACAACTTATTTCCATATAAACCTGTTTTGCAATAAGACGAAATCTTTCTATCAACTGAAACATATTGAGTTACGATATACGTTGAGCTACGAAAAATTCGATTCATCTTTGCTTCTGAGCTAGCACACGACTTTTCGAACGCACTGAAAAATTTCATGACACAGAATACTTTCACACAACATAAAAAAAAATCTAATCGATTCCACTAAATTCGGCAATCCACTATAAGTGTAGAGACAGAAGGAAATGTGTCATCTCTTTCCTTGAATAGGCGTGGCTTCAAACCACGCATGCGTAATGCGAGAAATCTTAAGAAAAAGAACATTACTTTTTGTTCTTTCCCAATAAATTAGTATGTACTGAAAGTATATAGATACATAAAAGGTTCTTTGGTGTTGGATGTCGCTACGGGAGATGGGTACTTTAATCTGAAAGTCCTTGTCAGTTGAGATTAATGGATTGGACTAGTTTATTTTGCTCTTTTGTTACGGTCCCACTGGGTATTGGGAAGACTCTTAATCTAGGATTGATCTAGGGTTTCTTGTTCAGTTAGAAACTAGCAAAATTGATTGCCTTATTCCGTTTATCCCTCCTCGCCATCCCACCTAGGAGGGAAAAGTGGAGTTTTCTTTTCCACTTTTCTAGTGGGATAAATGGAACATAAATTTGTGTCCCTATTTTCGCTTTATCCCACCTGGCCATCCCACTTGTGTAGATATTGGGTGGTGGGTTAATTTTGTCTACTCTTTCCCTCTCAGGTTAGATAAGAGGAACATTTCACTCCTCTTACCAGTGTTCTGGCTGCTGGCTAGGTACCTAGGTAGGCTAGTAAAATGAATACAATCAGTTGACTGCCAGCTAATTACCAAGAAGCTTTCAAATTGGTTTTTCGTGCGGTGACGGAAAAAATTAACATTACCGTCCCGTTCCATCGCGTGTGTGGTCGTAGGACTAAGTATCTACGAGTATATGCTTCTCAGCCGGTGGTAGGGGCTTACCTTCCTGAATGGCGACTGTCATCATCATCAGCCTAACGCAGTCCACTGCTGGACATAGGCTCTCTCTGGTATTGCGCCACTTTGGGCATACACCTGGAGGTTATACCCATAATCGCCACGCTGGGCAGTCGGGTTGGCGATCGGAGGGCGTAGCTTCTAGCTCCAATGACGCTGCTGCCAGTCATTGGCCTGTAGTATTTAGCTGGGCGCCTTCAATCGCGATAGTTATACCGCCACCAGTCGGTCGCCTGAGCCTCGTTCGTTATCAGCAGGATGCACCACGGGCAGATGAGAAATTTTGTTGACCAGTGTAGCTAAGCCTTCAGACGTTTCCCACTTATATATATATTATATAAAAGGAGAAACTGACTGACTGACTGACTGACTGACATATCAACGCCAGCCAAACGGCTAAACGTAGCACTTGAAATTTGGAAGGGACGTAGCTTAGGTACCGTAGGTGCACTAAGAAAGGAATTCCCGAAATTCCACGGGAACGGGAATTAGCGGGAAAATACTTTGGTATGAAAAATCTAAACCGCTTAAGTTAGATCGCTTGAAATTGGCATGCAGGTACCTTAGTAAATATAAAGTTTAGTTATGGCTGTATTTGAGAAATTCCCACGGGAACGGGAGGTTAGCGGGAAAAAACTTTTGATGTATAAATTTAAACACGCGGACAAGTCGCGGGCAAAAGCTAGTTTATCTCTATTTAGTTTAACATTAGTGCCCTTAGCTGGGGTAATATATCTTACTTACGTTTTAAATAAACAAATAATATTATTTGTAATACGTTTATTTGCGGAGGATCTACCCAGTCTAGAATGAATTATTAATAAATAATCATCATCATCATCAGCCTATTGCAGTCCACTGCTGGACATAGGCCTCTTCAGTTGTTCCGCACCTAGGGCAAACATCTGGAGATATACCCATAATCGCCACGCTGGGCAGGCGGGTTAGCGATTGCAGGGCGTAGCTTCTCGCTCCGGTGACGCTGCTGCCCGTCATCCGCCTGTGGTATTTAGCTACGCCTTCTATCGTGAGGTTACCGCCACCAGTCGGTTTGCCAGAGTATGAGCCTCGTTTGTTCGTTCGGCAGATGCACCACGGGCAGGTGAGGATGGCTTGGAGGGAAAAGGTGAAAAGGTCGCTCCCTTCCATCATCCCATAATAAATAATAAATTATGTTATCTATTAAGACGAAAGAAAATGTTCTGAAAATCAAGTGTTCAACTGCAAATCGCCTGAATGGTAAGCGATATCGTAGACTACGAACGAAACGCGCTCACCCAGCAAAACCTTCACTCTCGCCTTGTACGTACGATCGGAAGATTATATGTAGCTTTTTTTATAGTAGCTCGACATAGTTGGCCTCCCTACGCCTGATGGAAAGCGAAAGATAAGCCCAAGTCGCTGTGACAACGAGCAAGTAACTGGGTCAGTTACCTGTCAGTTGCCACCGCCATGCCGCGCCCCAACCCCAACCCCACGAGCTCCGGAAACCCTACTCACCAGCAGGAACACGACCCGGAGGTCATTTGACTGCGGTATTCTATCTAATAGGGTGGAGGTCCCTCCCCGGACGGGCAGCTCAATTCGAGCGAAGGTTCGCTATGCCCTACCTCTCTTTAACCTACCTTTAGCTACCGCCATATCTACCGTATCGATATACGAGGCCCTACTATTATTATAAAAAAAAATAGCGGTATCAATTATACTTACTATGGTGGCACAGTGACAAATGAGTCTTTGCCTCCGATATTACCGTCGCCACCTCGATTTGTCGTGCGCCATCTCCTGCCAGTCCGTCACGCCGAGGCTCGCGCAGGTCCTTCTCCTTCTCGACTTCGTCGCTCCAGCGGTACCCAGGACGTCCAACAGGGCGTCGGCCATATGGTCGTCCTACGAACGCCCGCATCACCGCACGTCCTCTCCCATTCTCTCGACTTGGCCCAACCAGCGGAGTCTGTGAGCTTTGGATTGCACCGATGATGTTGGCCCTCCGCAACTAGCTCTTCTATTCCTCAGTCTTCCTCCTCCTCCACGGATTATCACTTATTTATCACCAAGAAACTCTCAAGAACGATTTCATCATCATCATCATCAGCCTGTAAACGTTCTCTGTTGCACATAGGCCTTAATTACTACGCTAAGGTAAATGCTGCCGTTTCCTAATAATCTCTTAATCTGGAGTGGTCCTATTTTAAATCCTTAAACCACATACCGTACGATTTTATTCAAAACAAAAGTTCGTACATTACAGTCCAAAACGAATTCATTTCGTACTACAAAACTAACCCCGCTAACACATTTCAGTATCAGCGTACTTACACAGAAAATCTAGTTTTCAATACAACCCAACTGGATGCCGGCGCCATACTAAACTAGAGATGAGCTCCATTACATTTTCCCAGTTTGCACGTAATTACATTCATACGAATCCCCGACGGGCGCGGAGAATTCTCAGTGTATTTTCGTTAGACGTAAACGCGACAAACGTCCACTCTTTACGCAGTCGGGTCACGGAGTGTCCGCCGGTTCCGCCGCGCCCGCGCCAGGTGGCGCTGTCAAGTTTGCTCTGAGACGCTTTGGCGCCCAACGTGGTGTGAACGGGTGAGCTAGGTTTTTTTAAGTACTGTGTTTAGATGAATACTGTTTTATCTATTCGTTAATAGTAATGTGTGATGGTAAAATAAGTGCATTACAGAATCACTACACTCATACAATTTCAATAATCCCTGATAAAACTGTTCTCGCCTTATGCGTTGTCCGAGCGAAGGCACTGCTTTCTGACCGAATAAAAACCTTATTCAGATTTCTAAGTAGTATAAGTAAATTGTTTGGTTCTAGACTTCGACCTTCCCCTCTTTCCTCACCCTTTACTGCACTTTCGACGTAAAACATCTACCTTATTATTAGAGCGAGTAAAGGTTTATATTTTTGTGTGCACGTTTTTAAGAAATAACTCAAAAACTACAAGGATCTATAGGTATCCAAAACTCTTTCAAGCCATGTGAAAGCTACAATCACCCTGAGTAAACATGATGTCTATTTTTATTGCTAGGGATCCTGACTAAAACGGCCAATAAAATGAAATAAAATAAAGTAACTGAATAACCGAATGTAAGCGTGGACGGGTCACTAGTACCAATAATACCAAAGTGTCATCATTCAACGAGTCCGAAATAAACACAAATGAACTGAAGAGCTGATTCAAAATGTTAAGTCGTGACTAGACTGTAGCGCGCGCCATTCACTTAACGAGTTGTCGGAATCCCTGCGGGGGGGGCATTAAACGCGACTTTTATCTCTCCTCTCCAGTTCCCGGCGCGGCTTCGCGGGATGAATACATCAAACGCGTTCGAACTCCCTACATCCTGGAGACAAGCAGTTCCTTATTATCATTATCCTACTAAGAAAACAGAATAATAATAATATAATAATAATAATAATTTATTTATTTTTCTCTCACAAATAGGTACACTACAATGAGACATTAGGTTTAAATGAAAATAAAAGTAGTGGTATACCCCCCTCCACCCCCTTAGGAGCCAGGGAGGGCATGCACGTTTGCATTTTTGATTTAATGATTGATAGATAGGTAGAAGTAATTTTAAAAGACATGACTAATAACTATTATATTAGATGATGATTTTTGGAATATTAATACCCTTGTGATTTTTATAAAATTAGACAGTTAGAGAATGTATTCCCAAAAAAGACAGATTACAGAAACTTGGTATGAGAACATTATACAACTTAAGTATAAATATAAAATACTAGCTTTTGCCTCGGCGACTTCCGGCCGCGTGGTTAATTTATACATACAAAAGTTTTTTTCCGACTAACTCCCGTTCCCGATGGAATTTCTCCAAAATTACCGCCCATACTAAACTTTTATAGTTACTAAGGTACCTGCCATGCTCAAATTACAAGCGTCTAACTTACCGGGTTTGTAGATTTTCATACAAAAGATTTTCCCGCTAATTCCCGTTCCCGTGGAATTTCGGGAATTCCTTTCTAGTGCCCCCTACGGTACCTAAGCTACGTCCCTGCCAAATTTCAAGTGGCCCTACGTTTAGCCGTTTGGGGCTGTGCGTGATATGTCAGTCAGTCACAGGATCTAGTCAGTTTTCTCCTTTTATATATATGATTTAAATTCGTCGCCCGTCATACAAATGTTACGAATATTAGGTAACATCATCCAGCCTATTGCAGGTCCACTGCTGGACATAGGCTCTCCAGTTGTTCGCCACTTAGGGCAAATATCTGGAGGATGTTACCCATTATATCAGCACGCTGATCCCTAATACTCCATGGGTTGGCGACCGCAGAGCGTACTGCTTCTCACTACGGTGAGGCTACTGCCCGACATTGGTCTGTGGTATTTAACTACCATATACCTTCAATTGTGATTGTTAACCGCCAACAGTCGGTTGCCAGCGCCTCGTTTGTATTTCCGTAGGATGCACCACGCGCAGATGAATTGGCTTGGGGGCGAAAAATTATAGGCCACTCCCTTACATATAATCTAGCTTATGCCCCGACTTCGTCCCGGTGTTTAATTTATACTACAAAGTTTTTTCCCCTAACTCCCGTTCCCTGTGGGAATTTCTCAAATTACAGCCATACTAAATTTATATTTACTAAGGTACCTGCACGCCAAATTTCAAGCGTCTAACTTAAGCGGTTTAGATTTTTCATACAAAAGATATTCCGCCTAATTCCCCGTTCCCGTGGGAATTCGGAATTCCTTTCTTAGTGCACCCCTACGTACCTATGCTACGTCCCTTCCAAATTTCAAGTGCTACGTTTAGCCGTTGGGCTGTGCGTTGATATGTCATCAGTCAGTCAGTCAGTTTTCTCCTTTTAATATATAGATTAGCAAGTAGGTAAATACTCATCTAGTGCAAATTTCATGAAGGAGTACTTCCACAATATTAATATAATAAATCTCGGGGTTCCCAATTATTTTACCTAATGTGGCAGACTTATACGGGAGAATTTTCCCACGGTACCCTTACCAAATACCGATAATATAACATTAATAATAAAATCGTACTCTTTTAGTATTGCCTATATAGTACAGGACACTATCTCCTACACTAAAAGCCTTTAATCGCGGCGAAGCCACGGGGGCAAGAATGCCCTCGGACTTTCGATACTGCGCGTTTGTGCTCCATAAAAATGGAGATCGATTTTAAATTTATACAGCTCCCGTTGAAAAGTCGTAAATGATTCGTTGTGACTTTTGCTAATGCACTCAAATTACCTATAGGTGTGTTGAAAACAGTTAAATTGGTCCATTTATAAACAGTTCGTGACCAGGTTAGGTTTAGCTTCTGAAATATGCCTAGCAGAATTTGAATAAACGACTAGAAATATTTGTACTTTTATTTTTATTTATTTTAAATTTATTTGTACTTATATCTCTACCTTGCTCTATGAATGTTGATTTTAATGACCTAGCATTGAAATAAAAATAAAAACAGTTTTATACATCAGACATCTGATGGTCCGGAAAAAAAACCCGCGGTAGGCCACAGAAAAAAGGAATTGACAAGGTTTGTGAGGATCGTTTAAAAAGTGGACGGGTGAGAAAAAGAGTCCATATAATACTTACCAGTACCTAGGTAGATGTGGGCTGAAATGATGATGACGCGTTCGGGCTCCAAACCAAAGATACG
>CM062096.1:3638023-3857251 GCA_031163375.1 Conogethes punctiferalis | reverse complement strand
AAAAAGAGGAAAAAAAAAAGGAAAGGGAGGGAAAGAAAAGTAGAAAGAAAAGAGAAGAGAAAAGAGTGAGCGAGAAGGAGGGAAAAAAGAAAGAGAGACGCGATTAATTACAATTTTTTGCCATAATAGCCTATTGAGAAATTATCATGGTCTAACTACCTACCGTGGTGCATCCAACCGAATAACAAACGAGGCTCTGGCAACCGACTGGTATCCGTCATCAATACAGCCTATTGCAGTCCACAGCTGAACATAGGCCTCTTCAGTTGTTTGCCCCTTTGGGCATACACCTGGAGGCTTTACATAATCGCCACGCTGGGCTGGGTTGGCGATCGCAGGGCGTAGCTTCTCGCTCCGGTGACGCTGCTGCCCGTTATCGGCCAATTACGTCATCAATCGTGATGGAGATCGTCAACAGTCGGTCGCCAGAGCCTCAGAATGTATCACGATCGTGATGGCTTGGAGCGTAAAGATTTTTTTTTTATAGTGGCTCGACATTACGGCTACCCTACGCCTGATGGAAAGCGAAAGAGAGGCCCAAGTCGCTGTGACAACTGGCAAGTAACTGGTCAGTTACCTGTCAGTTGCCACTGCCATGCCGGCCCAACCCTAACCCCCCACAAGCTCCGGACACCCTACTCACCAGCAGAAACACGACCCGAAGGTCATTTGGCTGCGCTATTTTATAGGGCGGAGGTCCTTCCCCGGACGGGCAGCTCAACTCGAGCGAAGATTCGCTATGCCCTACCTCTCTTAAGATGATGGGTTGCACCCTTAGACCCCACTGCAGGGATAAAACTTGACACTTACTATATATTCCTGATTTTTCCATTTAAGCCATACATCTTGGCGTCCCTAACTTCCGCTGTCAGACCGACCCATGGCGTTTCAACGATATACTTAGGACTCCCTATGAAATGGTTCGTTGTCTGCCTGTCTCACTACCGAGCATTGTCCGTGTTTCTCAAAATAGTCGCGTGCGCATTCATTCATATCATCGGCGTTGGCGCACGGCTCTGAAATAGAAGGTTCTTGGTCCGCGTTCGCTAAAAGGTTGTCGAATAATCTGGTGTCGTCTGAAAAGAATTTTTTATGTAGGTTTATTTGTAAAGAACAAGCTTGCTCGGCGATATTTGGGTGGGTTAGGTACTGGATGATTTTTTAATCACTATCCAAATCTTGATAATCATCATCATCATTATCGGCCTGCAGAAACACGTTTTCTATAGGGTGGAGGTCCTTCCCCAAACTGGCGGCTCAATTCGAGCGAAGATTCGCTATGAACTACCTCTCTTGGCTATATACTTACATAGATACGATAATTTTGAATTGATAACATTTCAACATGACTGGACAATGGGTTTGTTGTGAAATCTTGATCTAAATTTTTTTTTTGGAAGAAATAGATTCTAACTTACATGGATTCTGTAGATTAGGTTTAACACCAAATCGGCAAATAGAGTTCTCTAGATGAATAAAGAAGTAGAAAGGAGCCTTAGTGAGGAAAACCTCTTTAAGGAAAAGGATCATATTTTCTGTAGCCTTCTTGTAGGCTGCTGCGACGTCTGGGTCTGAAAATTTAATAAAATAGTAATCATAATCTATTCTTTTAATAAAATTGTAAAGAGGTCAATTCTGTACATGAAACACATTTTCAAAATAACTATCAGGGGGTGAGTAGTGACCGCTTCTGAAGCCAAAAATGCAATCAGTAAAATTTTTGTTTGTATGTCTGAAATTTTCATCTGTAGGTATGATGTATGATAAATAAATATCACATACATTGCTCTGATCCCAAAGTAAGTAGCTTAAGCACTTGTGTTATGGGTATCAGAACAACGAAGGTACCACAAATAAATACTTAAATACAAATATGAATACCCAGACACGGAACAAACATCATACGAATGTTTGTCCCGGGTGGGAATCGAACCTACGACCCTTGGTTCAGAAGGCAGGGGTCAGTACCAATTATGCCATCGAGGCAGCCTGATAGATTGTAGTAAGTGTATACTTACCATCACTTTCGGAAAATTTAGACCCCATTTCAATTTTAGTGTCACTGTTTGGATAGTAAGCGGTTACATTTGAGTCTTCCAGAGATTCTACAGTTATTTTACCATGCTTCAAAGGTATGACTGCAGTCATATTGATATCTGTAAAATACAAATGAGTATGAAGAAGAGAATCATTATCAGCCTATTGCAGTCCACTGCTGGACATAGGCCTCTCCAGTTTTCCAGTTGTTGGCCACTTAGGGCAAACATCTGGAGGATATACCCATAATCGCCACGCTGGGCGGACGGGTTGACGATCGCAGGGCGTAGCTTCTCGCTCCGGTGATGCTGCTGCCCGTCATCGGCCTGTGGTATTTAGCTACGCCTTCAATCGTGATGGCTATACCGCCACCAGTCGGTTGCCAGCGCCTCGTTTGTTATTCGGCAGGATGCACCACGGACAGGCGAGGTTAGCTTGAAGCGAAAAGAGGATGGGTCGCTCCCTTACATTCCAAAGAAGAATCGAAGAAGAGAATAGTAAATAGCGATAATATATCAGCATTTTTAGCAACAAAAAGAAACCTAACTTGGATATGGTGGCAATGGGATCAACTTGGAAGTTCACTCTTTCGAACAAAATAAGATCCAAATCGGTTCTCAATTCTTGGAGATAGGTAGGTCTATGGTGTAACAAACATACAGTCGAATTAAGAACTTCCTCCATTTTTCTAAGTCGGTTAAAAAACGGAATCCTCTCGTCAAAAGCGGTACATAGTGAAAACACTTATACGAGTAGGTTAATAACGTGAACTGCGATAGGCTGATGATGATGATGATACAGATACTCACAATAAGTCACATTGACGTCTTCGACCAAAACCTTGGGTTCCTTGCCAAGTTGACTTAGAACAAGCATAGAGTCTGGAGCCTTGGTGGAAAGACCATCAAAGGATATGGAATACACGAGGTTACCGGACGTTTTGTTCACGCTGGAATAAAAAGCAAAGATTATTATTGACCGCGTGGCTCATGGGTCCAAGTCACTACGGCAACGGCTGTTTTCTTCTAAATAGCTACGATGATAGCGGCTGTTTTATTTACTATAGTAGCTCGACATAATGGCTTCCCTACGCATGATGGAAAGCGAAAGAGAAGCCCAAGTCGCTGTGACAACGGGCAATTAACTGGTCGGTCGCCACCGCCATGCCGCCCTAACCCCCACGAGCTCCGGAAACCCTACTCACCGGCAGAAACACGACCCGGAGGTCATTTGGCTGCAGTATTCTATAGGGTGGAGGTCCTTCCCCGGACAGGCGGCTCAATTCGACCGAATCCCCTTTGGACGTGCTAATAAAAAAAAAGATATTGGGACGTCAACTTACTAGAACACCTCATTGATTGCTTTCATATTTTCCACATAAATCTTCTCAACGATGAAAGTCGCGTCCAACATCGGTGCGAAAAGGGGAAGCTTGTTGACAGAAACAGGACTCTCGTTAGGTTCGGTGACCACAACGCAATTGCTGTTCTCTTCAAAGTACTGTCTGATGCAGCTGGTACTTGGCTCATAGCCGCAAGGTCGTTGTATATTTCCATCTGCAAAAATAACAGCATCATTTAACATTTTTTAACCGACTTTAACTAAAAGAGTAGGTTCTCTATTCGACCGAATATTTTTTGAACCACAAGTTTTCGAGAAATGTAAACCGATTTGAAAAATTTACTCCAGCGGTTATCGGTTCTGCGGCTGATATGGCCAGCCCACCGCCATTTCAGCTTACTGATCCGGTGAGCTATGTCGGTAACTTTGGTTCTTTGCCGGATCACCTCATTTCGGATCCGTTCTCGCAGAGTGACGCCGAGCATAGCCCTTTCCATAGATCGCTGAGCGACCTTCAACTTGTGGACTAGCCGTACAGTGAGTGTCCATGTTTCGGCTCCGTATGTCGTAACCGGTAGAACGCACTGATCGAAGACTTTCGTCTTTAGGCACTGTTTGTCGTTAGATATACGTTATATATTACTATCCTAGCCCGTGTGTAGCCTATAGTGTGTAGTTCATATAAAAACTGTTAAACATAGACTTACCACATGTTGCCATGCAAACAAGTGCCGAAATCTGTAATGGATGGAAACATTTCAATCAATATAAATAAATAACCCAAGACATGCCACGCCGGGCCACACAGCGCCCCAATCTAGCCCCAAACTAAGCCAAAGTTTGTACTATGGGTACCAGACAACTGATAAACTTACATACTTTTTTTTTGTAAATAAATACATATACGTAGAAAACACCCAGACTAATACAAACAGACATGTTCATGCTTGTTGGGTAAGCGCGCTTCATCTTAGGCTTCAACATCGCTTAACATCAGGCTAGTTGAGGTCAAGCGCTACCCACTAATAAAAAAAAATACTTACCAGCAAAAGACTGACGTATGTTCTCTTCATCACGTTGTTTGAATAATCGCATACGACTGAGTTGTTTAAGAAATGAACGTCTTCTTTATATACTTATCTCCAATACATATTCAATTCAGTTTGGTAACAAAATAATGGGCTTTTTTCACATTACACGTAAATAATCAGTCTATAAATGACTTGTTCTTCAAATAACCTCTGTTGAAGAAATACTAGCTATAGCTGGGGCTGTACTTGCATATAAGTAATACTTTTATTTTAATAATACCAACTTGGATGCCCAGTAAAAAGTGGAAGGATTTTGGATTAGATTTCTCCAGCTGTTCGCCATTTAGGGCAAATATCTGGAGGATATGGGTACCCATAATCGCCACGCTGGGCAGGCAAGTTGGCGATCGCAGGGCTTAGCTTCTCACTCTTGTGACGCTGCTGCCCGTCATCGGTCTGTGGCATTTAGCTACACCTTCAATTGTGATTCTTATACCGCCACCACGGGCAGATGAGGTTGGCTTGGAGCGAAAAGATGGCGGGCCGCTCCCTTACATCTCTACTTTGGAGGAAGTACTTTCACTTTTCGTAGGGACAAGCAAGTCTGTTTCAACATATCTACCCGCAACACTTGCTACCACCATAGCAGCAGCAGTTAAATTGATGAAGTGACAAACTATTAAACTCGCACTTTTGTTCTAAGTATTAATGCTTAGTAGGTACTTGGAATCAAATTTATATGCATTGCATTACATTATCAGACTCAGTGATACTCGTAGGTATTATAATTGGGATGATGACTAAAAAATAATTTAATGTCCATCAGATAGATTAATGAAAAATATTGGATACGTATTTTTTATTTCGCCTCTTGTTCAAAAACTTACGAAGATACATTGATTTTAAATGTCACATGACGTCACGTTAGAGTACAAAATATACTCTAACGTGACGTAGTTAGCCCCCACTCCGTAACTTTAATGCGCTATATCTAAGTATTTTCTTGTTATTTCGACAAAACAAAAAATACGGGTCTTATATTTTTTTATTATCTAAGAGACGGACTAATTATTTTCTTCATTTTCATACCTTGTCATCATCCGTATTTATGAGCTGAATTACTTACACATATGACGCAAGGGATAATATGTGCCAGGCGCCATCATTGAAAAGTGACATAAGTCCTATTTTTACAAAAACCAACTAAGCTATTATGTGTCCTAAAGTCTAATAGGTAATAAGGGTTTTCTGTAAAAAGAAATCCACTTGATGGCCCACATAAGCGGCAGGTTCAACTGATACGTGATTGGTTAATTTTTACAAGGTACTGACATTTACATAGTAACTGACCAATCGCTGACAGTCTTTTTTTATAATAATTCGACATAATGGCTTCCCTACGCCTGATGGAAAGCGAAAAAGAAGCCCAAGTCGCTGTGACAACGGACAAGTAACTGGTCAGTTACCTATGAGTTGCCACCGCCATGCCGGCCCAATATTAACCCCCACGAGCCCCGGAGACCCTACTCGCCGGCAGAAATACGACCCGAAGGTCACCTGGCTGCGATATTCTATAAGTTGTATCCCCGGACGGGCTCGGCGGCTCAATTCGAGCGAAGTTTCGCCTACCTCTCTTGACTTAACTCGTCTTGTTCGTATTCTTATTTTACGGTTTTTTCGTTAACATACCTTTACGTTCCTTTCCTTGTTTGCAACCTCTCCTTCTTTAGGTCATTTATAGTGGAAACTTTAGATTATGACTGGTGTTACCGATTCCTTGGCTCTATGGTTTCTGCATCTGTGATAGACGCAAGTCTAGTTCAGTCGATGGGACGATTTGGTTTGAAGAGAGATTTGGCGGGTGGAAGGATAACTTTGCTGGAGCCTTGAGAACGATGGGAATATCGGATTGAAGACCAGGAAATGCCAGGAATAGTCGTAGTTGTGATTCCTGGGTGGTTTGTGGTTGTCCTGGACGGATGATCTTTATTTTGTTGTTGAATTCTTGCCTAGTAATTTATTGTTAACCATTTAAAAACTAACCTCACTTCTGGTTTCTAAAATCAGAAGTGGGATCGAATACCCCCTGTTTTACCGCTTTTGCCATACCATTCATAAGTCCTCCAGTTATTGTGTTTGCTTTTAGTCGATTCTAGATAAGTGTTTAAAGATCGTGATAACTCTGCTCGAATATCGACGTAAAAGTGATTTTATGGGTACCTACCTACCTAGTTTGAAATTGTAATTGTCTGATTGTGATAAATCACCACCTTTCCACCCAATACGTGTGTACGATGTACGTACGATGTGGACAGTGTGCTGATATGATCTGGAAATGATCTTTTGTTGTGCTTATTATTGTGATTGTTTGTAAGTGTGTATTGAGATCATGGTCAGGTAAGGCCGAGTCGCATTTTATTGTGTTTTGCTAATCATACTTGCGGTTATGTCGACAGGCAAGCGTTGCACGTGCGGCTGCTTAGAGTCGCCGCGCCATATGCATGGCTGCGCCCGAGAGGCGGTCGCGCCGTATCCAGGGCTGCGGCAGAGCCGAGGGCGTGCCGTGCTCGTGGCTGTGCTGTGTGCGTTGCTGTGCCGTGTGCGTAGCTGCGTCTGGGAGGCGTCTGCGTCGTGCTCGTGGCTGCGCCCTGGAGGCCGCCGCGCTGTAACGGTGGCTGCGTCCCGCCGTGCTCGCGGCCGCGCCGAGGGCTCGCTGTGCTCACGGCGGCGCCTGCGCCGGGTGCGCGCTGTGCCGAGCGCGCACAGTGCTCGCGGCTGTGCCGAGGGCGCGCGGTGCTCGTGGCTGCGCCGGGTGCGCGCTGTGCCGAGCGCGCACAGTGCTCGCGGCTGTGCCGAGGGCGCGCGGTGCTCGCAGCTGCGCCGGGTGCGCGCTGTGCCGAGCGCGCACAGTGCCCGCGGCTGTGCAGAGGGCGCGCTGTGCTCGCGGCTGCGCCTGTGCTGAGTGCGCGCCGTGCTCGCGGCTTCGCTCAGTGCGCGCCGTGTCGACGGCTGCTCTCAGGGCGCGCCATACGCGTGGCTGTGCCTGAGACGGCCGCGCCGTATCGACGGCTGCTCTCAGGGCGCGCCATACGCGTGGCTGCGCCTGAGACGGCCGCGCCGTATCGACGGCTGCTCTCAGGGCGCGCCATACGCGTGGCTGCGCCTGAGACGGCCGCGCCGTATCGACGGCTGCTCTCAGGGCGCGCCATACGCGTGGTTGCGCCTGAGACGGCCGCGCCGTGTCTACGGCTGCTCTCAGGGCGCGCCATACTCGTGGTTGCGCCTGAGACGGCCACGCCGTGTCGACAGCTGCTCTCAGGGAGCGCCATACTCGTGGTTGCGCCTGAGACGGCCGCGCCGTGTCTACGGCTGCTCTCAGGGCGCGCCATACTCGTGGTTGCGCCTGAGACGGCCGCGCCGTGTCTACGGCTGCTCTCAGGGCGCGCCATACGCGTGGTTGCGCCTGAGACGGCCGCGCCGTGTCTACGGCTGCTCTCAGGGCGCGCCATACGCGTGGTTGCGCCTGAGACGGCCGCGCCGTGTCGACGGCTGCTCTCAGGGCGCACCATACGCGTGGCTGCACCCGAGACGGCCGCCACGTGTCGTCGGCTGCGCTCATAGCGCGCCATATGCGTAGCTGCGCCTGGGCCGAGTGCGCGCCGTGCTCGCTCCCTCAACATCGGTGACATATTTAATTTGGCCCATGTATTACGCGTTCTTGGGGCCTCGACAATTTGGCTCATGTATTATGTGTTCTTGGTGCCTCGACAATTTGGCCCATGTAATACGTGTCCTTGGGCCTCGACAATTTGGCTCATGTATTATGTATTCTTTATGCCTCGACAATTTGGCTCATGTATTACGTATTCTTTATGCCTCGACAATTTGGCTTATGTATTGTGTTCTTGGTGCCTCGACAATTTGGCTCATGTATTGCGTGTTCTTATGGACTTGACAATTTGGCTCATGTATTGTGTTCTTGTAGTCTCGACAATTTGGCTACTGTGTACCTACTATGTGTTCTGTGTTCTTATAATGATAATAATGCATTCATTTATTCAGGTAATACCAACCCAGTGGTTAGTAACGAAAGTTTGACTTGATCTATGTTAGTACATAAGTAATTGCAAAAATGTAAACATTGATATGATCCCCACAATTTGGCTTATGTACTATGTGTTCTTATCATAATAACGATGAATTCATTTATACAGAACCATTGGTGAGTAACAAAATTTAGCTTAATCTATGTTTGTCCATAATTGCAAAAATCTAAACTTATATACGGCCCCACAATTTGGCCTATGTACTATGTGTTCTTATAATAATAATGATGAATTCATTCATACAGATCCATTGGTGAGTAACGAAATTTAGTTTAATCTATGTTGGTCAATGATTGCAAAAAT
Source organism: Conogethes punctiferalis (assembly GCA_031163375.1). NCBI lineage: Eukaryota > Metazoa > Arthropoda > Insecta > Lepidoptera > Crambidae > Conogethes > Conogethes punctiferalis. Next base: position 3,848,433 of record CM062096.1, on the reverse strand, counting down.
CTAAACTTATATATGGTCCCACAATTTGGCCTATGTACTATGTGTTTTTATAATAATAACGATGAATTCATTTATACAGATCCATTGGTAAGTAACAAAAAGCTAAATCTATGTTAGTCCATGATTGCAAAAGTGTAAACATAAATTTGGCCCCATCATTTGGCTAATGTATTGTGTGTTCATGTAGCAATGACAATGTGGATTGTGTATTATGTGTTCTTGTACTTGGTGGACCGACAATGCGACTTGTGTATTATGTTATGACCCTGACGTTATGGCTTTTCTAATAATTTATGACCGTGACACTATGACTTGTGTGGTTTTGTTCTAGCCTCGACATTTTGGCTACGTAAGTATTAAAATGATAATGTGATGTGTGACATTCTAATTTTGCTTTTTGATGATGATAAATGACGAAATGTCGGTTGTTCTATGTAGGCTGTTCTAGATAGATCGAGGACTTGGCGCTGAGTCAATGAAGAGCTATTTGCCGAAGACGAAAGCGTTTTTATCTTGGTTGCCGAAGTCCAAGTTGAAGAAAACTACGCTGACGAGGACGTGCAGCTGTCAGGAACGGCCGTGTTACCGATTCCTTGGCTCTATGGTTTCTGCATCTGTGATAGACGCAAGTCTAGTTCAGTCGATGGGACGATTTGGTTTGAAGAGAGATTTGGCGGGTGGAAGGATAACTTTGCTGGAGCCTTGAGAACGATGGGAATATCGGATTGAAGACCAGGAAATGCCAGGAATAGTCGTAGTTGTGATTCCTGGGTGGTTTGTGGTTGTCCTGGACGGATGATCTTTATTTTGTTGTTGAATTCTTGCCTAGTAATTTATTGTTAACCATTTAAAAACTAACCTCACTTCTGGTTTCTAAAACTGGTTTATTTGAATTGACTTATAGTGCATAATACAATAACTTTTGTTCTCATTTTGTTGTGCCTTGCTGAAAACCAAAGCTATACCAATCTAAGTCAAAGCTCCGACCGAAAAAATGTATTGCATTTTCACAGCAGTAGGGGAAAGTGGGGGAAATACGAACACCTAAGGGAAAACTTAAATAACACAGTGGATTTTGATCACAGAGTTTCCTATTTTTTTATTTATAAAGTGTACTTATCTGTCTAACTAATTCACGAATCAACATTTATATTTTTTTAATAAATATTGATATAATGAAAGAAAAACGATACCTTTAGTGTTCGGATTTACCCGACGTTTGTCGGGTAAATACGAACACCAAATGGGGTAATTACGAACTAACATTAGTAACGACAGAAATCACATTTAAAGCCTAACGATGTTGACGGTCCGTCAGTACAACTTTCCTGAGCCCATTTATTGCACACGTAGCACTTAATCCAGTCTTCAGCGGGGTATCTATAAATTTAACACTACAAATAATATAAAAGTAGTCTTCATTTTCTTTTTTGCCTTTTTCTTCCTCCCTTTCTTTTTCTTTCGTATTTTTTCTTTAGGTAGCCAAAAATGGTAGTGGTTCAGTTCGGTCTTTCTTTTGTAAGAACTAGGCATCTGAAACAATAATTAAAAAATGTTGAACGGGGAACCAATAAAAGGGAGTGGGGTAATACCGAACGTTCGAAAATGCCCCACATGTAGTGTTCGCATTTACCCCACGGGATCGAAAACAATAAAATAGCAAAAAACAAATTAAGTTATATTTATTCTGCCTAATGCATCGTTGTCATTTAGTTGATTAATATGTGATGTATCCACACTGTAAAAGCTAAATTACTATTGTGGATAGAAATAAAGTTACACCAACTTAAAATTACCAAAAAATTACATCAAAAACATACAAAATATTGAAAATTCCATACCTTGACAAGCACGTGCGTCCGCGTCTCCCGCGTTGTTGACTGGCACTAGTGGTGGCATGATTGGGGAAATGACGGCAAGTAAAATATGGCTATCTCTGTCTAACATATTAGAACCACTGAATTCGGCATTACCCCGCGTTCGCGTTTCCCCCACTCTCCCCTACCTACCTAACCCTAATTTTCCAATTTTTTTTCCAATGTACGCAATTACAAAGATAGGTAATTCAACACAATCCAAACACAAAACAAACGAAGACGTCAATCTACGTAAATGTTTATTCAGTTGTTTACAAATTTTTTCCAGTAAAAATAACCTACTGCATTTCGCTCTTTATTCTCATGCTAATTATGTTTTTTATATGCTTCAATAATTAGTTACGAAACTGATGGTTTCTATGTGTACAAAAGTAGGTAATGGTTATTTCTGGTTTTGTTTCAAAGTTTGAAAAACTTATATTTTATGTATCGTTAAAACGTGGAATTCATTGCCGGTACATGTGTTTCTTCCATACTTGATATAGGATCCATTAAACGGGGCGTGAAGAAGCATCTTACGGGCCCGGCATGGCGGTGGCAACTGATTGGTGGCCGGCTGGTTACTTGCCCGTTGTCGCAGCGACTTGGGCTTCTCTCTCGCTTTCCATTAGGCGTAGAGAAGCCAAAATGGCGTGCTACTATAAAAAAGGCGCATTCCTTTTATTTATTTACTAGCAGTGCTCGCGACTTCGTCCGCGTGGAATAGTTTGTCCCCGTTTTTTTTTTACATTTTCCATTATTTCTTCGCTCCTAATAGTTACAGCGTGATGTTATATAGCCTATAGCCTTCCTCGATAAATGGTCTATTTAACAGAATTTTTCAATTCGGACCAGTAGTTCCTGAGATTAGCGCGTTCAAACAAACAAACAAACAAACTCTTCAGCTTTATAATATTAGTTAAGATTTAAACTTATTTGCACAAAATGGTACAAAAAGCGAGCTTAATGCTAGGAGAATTCTCTACCAGTCAAACCTTAGGTAGGTTAGGTTTTACCTTTGAAAGCATAAGAGAAGAGTATTAAACAACCTATTGTTTAAATAAGTTATTTAGTTATATATCAGACAACATCACATACTTTGCTCCGATCCCAAAGTAAGTAGCTTAAGCACTTGTGTTATGGGTATCAGAACAACGAAGGTACCACAAATAAATACTTAAATAGTTACAAATATAAACACCCAGACACGGAACAAACACAAGTGTTCATCACACGAATGTTTGGCCCGGGTGGGAATCGAACCCACGACCCTTGGTTCAGAAGGCAGGGGTCACTACAATTTGAGCCACCGAGCCAGTCAGTATTATCAAGAGAAAGTACATTCATGTCTCCAGAGATGGCAGAAAATAACAAGGTAATAAATATAGTACATAGTAATAAATTGTTTATTCTTATAAACAAAGTATGCAAAGAATGTTTGCATATATCTGTGGCAGTCATAAGCAAACATTCTTTGCACTAACAATAGTATCTGATAAACAAATGAATTGTTTTTGAAAGAAGTAGGTACGTCAGAGCAGAAAACAAAAACAAGTTGAAAGTTTTTTATTTTTTGTTTCTCTTTAGCCAACAATAAAATGTTATTTTTTAATCTGGCCAATATGACAAATACGGGTGCAATATCATCAATTGGTAAAATCTTATACTACTTATTTATTCAAATAAACTTGGTAGGTGTAAAAAATTACTGTTGAAAAGCATTTAACGCGCTTTTAATAATTACATTACATGCAAAAACCATTGCGCTCTGGCAAAACGAACGTTGAAACGATGTTTTGTATTGATGTATGTGGGTTCACCTGCCGCGATGTATCCTGCCTGCCGAATAACAAACGAGGCTCTGGCAACTGACTGGTGGCGGTATAACCAACATGATTGAAGGTGTAGCTAAATACCGATGTCGGGTAGCAGCATCATCGGAGCGAGGAGCTACGCCCTACGATCGCCAACCCGCCTGCCCAGCATGGCAATTATGGATAAATCTTCCAGATGTTTGTGCAAAGTGGCGAACAACTGGAGAGGTCTATGTCCAGCAGTGGACTGCGATAGGCTGATGATGATGAGCCCATACTCATACTGTATGGGCGTCAGAAGTATTACACTGTTTTCCTGCTTTGCTTAGCACGTAACCTCAGGCTTAAGGAGTTATCATTAACATTCAAGGCACACACAATGACATGTTACTATTCCTCAAAGAGAGCAGCTCAAAGGACTGTCTGCTCTACAATACTTGTCAGATTACCGAATGATGTATTAACAAGAGGGGTTTTTTAACCTTTCATGGGAGGAGGTCGTGTGAATTTTTATTTATCATGTCCAGCTTGTTGTGATTAATAATATCCTAGCATACAATACAAAATTTAATAGGTAATTATTATTTAATATATTATCATAAATTTAAATCGTTACTGTCAGTATCAGTCATCATCAAATCAGTTCAGCCATTATCAAATGAAAATGTACAAAATATAAAAATAAACGTGGATATTATAATTTTCTATCCAGCCATTTTATTTTCAATTCTCAATTAGGATGATGACTAAAAAATAGTTTAATGTCCATCAGATAGATTAATGAAAAATATTGGATACGTATTTTTTATTTTGCCTCTTGTTCAAAACTTACGAAGATACATTGATTTTAAATGTCACATGACGTCACGTTAGAGTACAAAATATACTCTAACGTGACGTAGTTAGCCCCCACTCCGTAACTTTAATGCGCTATATCTAAGTATTTTCTTGTTATTTCGACAAAACAAAAAATACGGGTCTTATATTTTTTTATTATCTAAGAGACGGACTAATTTTTTTCTTCATTTTCATACCTTGTCATCAACCGAATTTAATCAAAGTCATAAATGACTCGGAATTAATCATATTAACTAGCTATTTTATATTAAATCTCTGTAACCCTATACAGAGGAAACAAAGAAAAAGAGTCTAAAATAAATCTCTCTCAATCGTATAGGCTCCCACAATACGGATATTTTTTGGTGCGGGCTCCACGGAACCTTCTTTTTATCAAAAAAAAACTCAGTCATTAAACAAGTAGGTACAGATACAGGTTTTAACGCTTATGATGATGAATGACTATACATCCTAGCTAATGTGTTTATTCCGTTTATTTGTTAAAAGTGGCATGCAACGCTTCTTTCTTTTCGTTGTGTACCAAAGAAGCATATTATTTTTTTCTTTCTTTCAATCCAATAACGCGTCGGCTTAGATCGCGAGCGATATTGTGAGGTAGAGTGATAGTGACGCACTCCCGCGGCACTCCGTCCTTTGTTCGTTAGAGTTTGCGCTTTTTTTAAGTGGCCATTATTGCATAGCGTTGCTACTCGTACATAGGATGAACACTTTACGTCAGTGGCACGGTAAAAGCTAACCCTTTGTCAGTATATAGATATGTAGTCGAAAAAAAAGTATCTAATAAGTTTAACAGTTGTCTAGTACCTATAGCACAAGCTTCGACTTAGTTTGGGGCAACTCATGTAAACTCATGTAAACCTATTTATATAAATGTATCTTGCCAAAGTTGAAAGAGCGGAGTCTCCTAACACAGGTGTAACAACTTAAAAGGAGACTCCAGACACTGTTGATGTATTATCTTAAGATACCAAATAAAGATTTTTCATTTTTTTCATTTTTCATTTTCGGATGGCTATCGCGATGTGTGGTCCAGCGTGGCATGTCTTAGGTTATTTATTTATATTCTCACCGCGTGACGGGTTAGGTTGAAAAATACGAATATAGATTAGAGATATGTAAATCAACAAGGGAATGCTGCTATCAGGACTAAGTAGGAATGTAAGGGAGCGGCCTATTTAAGAGAGGTAGGGCATAGCGAATCTTCGCTCGAATTGAGCCGCCTGTCCGTGGAAGGACCTCCACCCTATAGAATACCGCAGTCTAATGACCTCTGGGTCATGTTTCTGCCGGTGAGTAGGGTTTCCGGAGCTCGTGGGGGGTTAGGGTTGGGCCGGCATGGCGGTGGCAACTGAAAGGTGCATCCTGCCGAATAACAAACGAGGCGCTGGCAACCGACTTGTGGCGGTGTAGGTCCTAACCATTACAATTGAAGGCGTAGCTAAATACCACAGACCGATGACGGGCAGCAGCGTCACCGGAGCTAGAAGCTATGCCCTGTGATCGCCAACTCGCCTGATCAGCGCGGCAGCGTGGCGATTATGGGTATATCCTCCAGATGTTTGTCCTAAGTGGCAAATAACTGGAGAGACCTATGTCCAGCAGTAAATGCAATAGGCTGATGATGATGATTTGTGTGACTTCTCCGTAACTGACAAATGTCAGTAGGGATATATGGGTTAGGGGAGAAAAATCATCAAGGATTATTAATCGGTGCGGATATTGATTCCATGTTCAAATAAGTGAATGGCTCCATCACTTGTGTTATAGGTTATAGTGATCGGTATAACATAAGAGATACCTAATTAAAAAGAAGTGATCCCAGTTCTATCTAGATACATTTCTGCGAGAGCAATGCTATCCGATACGGGCCGCAACTAATGCAATTATACATGCCTTAAAAGGGTTTTTTCATCGCACAAATCTATTTTCCTGTCATGAAATTGGTTTCCTGTAAAAGTGCAACCTGCTTCGTTGTATGTAGAGAAATTGACTTGGTGGTAAGAGGCCCCTGTCATAAAATACTTTTCTACATTGTCTTGAGTCTGGGTGTTCTGGGAAATGCCCTTAGCCATCAGGAAAATTTGTTTAAAACCAATTGCTTTTTTCATGGCACAATCCTGTGTGAAATAGCGAACAACTGGAGAGAGCTATGTCCAGCAGTGGACTAAGATAGGCTGATGATGATGAAACTTTTTTGTCTTGGCGCAAAGATTTTTCTGTATTATAGGTACAATATTGTTTTCTATTCCAAAGCTATTATGGCATAATAACAAAGCAATTTTATACGACATAATTATCTTTCAAGATTTACTAACAATGTAGATTGGTTTACACACAGCTTAAGACCACATACTCATAAATTGTTACACTCATTACAAGAATTCGAGCTTAAAATCACCCCTTAGATAATGACATAGTTCCCCATAAGTGATGGCAACTATAAAACAAGCATTGGTTTCGCCTACCGGCGACATGGCGCCTAGTACTCTTTGCCTTATTCATAGCCTAGACTTATAGTACTACTAGCTGACCCGTGCCCACTTCATTATCGTTGGGCATAATTTATATAACCTATGACACACAGCAATAATGTGGCTTACTATTGGTGAAAGAATTTTTAAAATCGGTTCAGTAGATCCCGAGATTACCCCTTACAATTTAACAAATATAGAAACAGACAAACTTTACTTCTTTATAATACTAGTATAGATAGAATAGACTCATTTGGTAGTGACCTCTGCCTTCTGAGTCAATCGCCTTCTGAGATCACCGCACAGTACAAACATTTGTGTGCATGAACATGTCTTTTTGTATTGGTCTGGGTTTTTTCTATGTACAATATGTGTTTATTTACAAAAAAAAGAAGCAAGGTATTTAATAAGTAAGTTTAACAGTCGCCTAGTACCTGTAGTACAAGCTTCGGCTTAGTTTGGAGCTAGATGGCGATGTGTGGCCCAGCGTGGCATGTCTTGGGTTATTTATTTATTTATGTATTTCTTTGAACCCTTCTTACTTTAATTACTATAGTTAAGTGTGGTCAGTAAAACGTTAGGGGTATTTGCCAGGACCAGGAGTGCCGGCCACTTAGCATCTGCGGCTGGCCAGGGCAGGCAGGGATGTGGCCGTATGCTTCGGCGCTACACGTGTCTCTGCAACTTGCTACCCACTGGCGACCCCCCTGGGTTTAGTGGGTATACCCACCCATTTGGGGAGGTGTGAGTCCCACACACCATGTCACCTCCCCCCGAAGGTGGCATGACGGTGCCTAATGCATTCCCCTCTAGAAAAATGGTGATGATGATCCAGTTACCTAAATTATGTATCTCTTTATACCCTTCTTAATTTAATTACTATAGCTAAGTGTGGTAAGTAAAACGTTGTCTATGAATTCGGGCCATAAAGTGGGTGGCATCTTATAGTTTACAGTCGAAAATAATGGTATACCTAACCATCTCTTATTTACAGAATAGGTGGGTTATCAATCTTTGTCTACTAACTGGTAAATAAACACTTAAGTCATGGTTCTTAAATAATAAACACATCAACCTCTATAGGGGTCACCAGTGACCGGAAAATAATAGTTAAAAGCTTACATTACGGAGTTCTTGCAGGTTTCGATCAAAATCTAAGGCTAAACGTACACACTCAATAATATGGTCATCTAGTTTACTTGCGCGTTGTCACAGCGACTTGGGCTTCTGTTTCGCTTTCCATCAGGCGAAGGGAAGCCATTATGTCGAGCTACCTACTATAAAAAAAAATGTAGACTTTGCTTGATGCTTCCTGTGTCGACATTTTTCGTAACTTTGACACATTACGTCAATCCACGCAAATAATTGAGGGTTTGCTCATGACACAGACCTTTTGTGGGTCTAAAAATACACATACAGAAATACTTGTGAAAAGAAAACTTTGAATAGGCTTAGAAAAGATTAAGCCTTCAATTCTTCAGATTTTGTTAAGAGCTCAAAATTCTGAGTGAAAGCTTTAATAGTTTTAGTGTATCGAAAAGTGGCGTAGTAAGTTAGCTTGTTGAGTATTTGAGTTCTGAACGGTGATGGAATGGATTCATCATCATCATCAGCTTAATGCAGTCCAGTCCAGATGCAATCATACTGCAACATCTGATGATGATGATGAAAAACTGTTGCCTGTTTTCTGATAGGTATGCCCTTAGATCATCTACGACACCACCTAGAAGAAAATGAATTTTCCCAATTTGCCTAAGTCAGCTGTTACCAGAAAGTTATTTATTTGTCGACCTTCTGAAGTATTCTCAAGGTAATGTTGCACGACAATATATCATAATAAATATTGTCATAGTTGTCCTCCATATTTCACGTTCGGAAAAAACATCAATTGTGGAGAAAATCCGATGAAAAACTTATGGTAGTTCGACGCCTCCGGGAATATAATCCCCATGGAAAAGAAATAACATGATGTTGTTACCCTTTCCTATGCTACATAATACATTACCAGTCTACATTGCATATTAAAAGAATAAGAAATTTATTATCCATGGGGAACTATGATTAAATATGTATTGTAGGTATATACTTTTTATTGAACACCAAAAAGGTGACTTAGCCGGTCTGATTAATTCAATTAATCAATTAATCAACAGCCCTGGTCCTTCCACTGTTTAACGTTAGCCTCCTGTAAATAGCGCGCCATTTTTTTTATCCCGTTCTTCCCACATCCAGCGAATCATACCCTGGAGCCAACTCCAAGCCAACCTCACCTGCCCGTGGTGCTTCTTGCCGAATAACAAATGAGGCTCTGGCAACCAACTGGTGGCGGTATAACCATCACAATTAAAGGCGTAGCTAAATACCACAGACCGATGATGGGCAGCAGCGTCACTGGAGCCCTGCGATCGCCAACCCGTCTGCCCAGCGTGGCGATTATGGGTATATCCTTCAGAAGTTTGCCTTAAGTGGCGAACAACTGTAAAGGCATATGTCCAGCAGTGGACTGCAATAGGCTTATGATGACATTACACAATAGACACAGCATATCTTGGCACACGATCAAACTAAACAAAACTACCAAAATATTACAACAAACAATTTGACAGCTTACGTAGGTGTTATAAGTATAATCTCTGGCTTGGTGCCACAAGGATCGCTGACTAAATATGTCCGATTATTTACTTTCGCTGGATTCACTAATGTCGGAGGCACTCATAAAGTCAGGTCAGCTATTAGTTAGCGCTATTTATATGACACTTCCCACGCTATCTTGCACGACAAACGCCTGTTGTATAAGTTGGTTTGTATTTCTTTTTCTGGAAAGCTTAAGACGTAAATAAAATAATTTGCATTGTTTAACTTTTTAAAAATGTTGTAATACCAAAACATGTAACAATTGGCGATTTAAAAAGAGTAACTACCGAGTTTCTTGCCGTTTCTTCTCGGTAGAAATCTACTTTCCGAACACGGCGGTAGCTTCTTTTAAATTGCTTTTATTCAAATGCTTACATTACTTTTTATATTTTTACATTATTTTTTACTTGACGATTCATAAGTGCTTATTTTAAGTCTATGTGAATAAAGGTATTTTGATTTTGATTTTTTTGAATGCGGAAGTAATCACTTCCGCTGGAAATCGCCAGTACAGTCGCAGTGTTTCCCTCTTCCTTTGGGATCGTTTAAACGGATCGAGAAGCAGCATCTTATCAATAGCAATCGGCTTGGCCGTGGCAACTAACAGGGAATTGGCCAGTTACCTAACCTTTGTCCCAACGACTTGGGCTTCTCTTTAGCTTTCTATCAGATGTGGAAAGTCATTATAAATAACCCAAGACATGCCACGCTGGGCCACACGTCGCTATCTAGCCCCAAACTAAGCCGAAGCTTGTACTATGGGTACTAGACAACTACTTAAATACTTTTTTTAAAAACAGATACATATTATACATAGCAAACACCCAGACCAATACAAACAGACATGTTCGTGAACACAAATGCTTGTACTGAGCGGGAATTGAACCCACGACCCTTAGCACAGTAGGAAATGAGCCATCAAGCCAGTACATGTGTTTCCCTCTTCCTATGGAATCCTTTAAGTAGAGCGAGAATCATGGCCTGGGCAACTGATGATTACCTATCCCTTGTCGTAGCGACTTGGGCTTCTCTTTAGCTTTCTATCAGGTGTGGAAAGTCATTATGCCATGCTCTATAGTTATAGAGAAATCTTCTACGACACCCACAGGATGAGATGGAGTAGTCTAAAACCTAAGGGATAAGTAGATAGCTTATGTAACCAATATGAACCTTTGTAGACATTTAGTTCACGTCCGCTTTCGAAAGTTTAATTGTATGATTGTCTACATTACTCCGTATGTTATATTAAATTCTCCTAAACTAACATGTTAAATGGAAAATTTGTATTCGAATAAAGTTGACAACACACGGAGCGATAATTAACAGCGCGTGTTTTTAACACTATTCGATAAAGCTACGATTTAAGGACACTAGTCCAGATCAGCCTATTGCAGTCCACTGCTGGATATAGGCGTCTCCTGTTGTGCACCACTTTGATGGATCATGGGCTTCTGCGCAGACCGTTACTTCACCTAGCCTGATAATACACATCTAGACCTATTTGACTCCAATGCTAAAATTATATAATTGTTTTTTTAAGACATGCGACGCTGGGCCACACAGCGCCACCTAGCCCCAAACTAAGCCGAAGCTTGTACTATGGGTACTAGACAACTGATAAACTTACTTAGATACATTTTTTTTTGTAAATAAATACATAATATTATACATAGGAAACACCCAGACCAATACAAACAGACATGTTCATGAACACAAATGTTTGTACTGTGCGGAAATTATTATTATTATTACTGTGGGCAATCGTAAGATGAGACAATAGCCCCATGTTACCATTGCTTCCAGTCTCTCCTATATATTTAACTAATCTACTTAGAGTTTAGATGCTTTGGCCGAAATTCTCATCAGAAACAGGGCAGCTTTCTCCTTCATCCTATTCCTACAGTCGCATAACGCAGCGGGTATGACCGTTTTAATTTTTAACCGCTCCGTTAGAATCGCCCTTAGCCATTATCTTATTTCTGCGTAGGCGAATTCTTAGAACGAAACCGACTTTTTACTATGACTCATGTCTACATCGTGACTTTAGTATAAAATATTTTAAAGAAAGATAAAATAAATACCTACATAGAATGCTTGTACATTTACTATTGTCTGTGTGACCTAGAAAGAAAATGTCGGATGTTACATATTCTGTGAAAGAAAAGATAGTGACTTAACACTTCTGTACCTACTTGGCAAAGGAAAATACAGTTGCAAACTTATTAGTAATGAAATCGATTTAAAATACTAGGTATGACCTACACAATCAATAGGAGCAGAGCAGTGAAGGCAAGTGTTGGGAAAACGGGAGAAATTTTTATCTCTATGTTTGATCGCGCATCACACCAAAACTACTGCATGGAATTGAATGCGGTTTTCACCAATGTATTGCTAGAGGTCTAACTTGAAATTTAGGTACCATTTTATGGTAGTCCGATTTTTTTAAACGCGATATCCACGCGTGCGATGCCGCTGGCACATCTAGTTACAGAATATTATAATTTTTATTAGTATTCCTCATCATCCTAAACCACTGCTGGAGATAGCTTCTTTCAATAACAATTGTCATTTGGTTTGGTCATACTCTGTTTTCAGTGAAATAAAGCAGAGTTTCAATAAATAGGTACCTTTGTCATAACAAACGCATAACGTGGGAGAAACCTTGAACGGAAACTAGTTTTAAGATTAATTGACCAAGTTTATGTAGGGTTTACCCACGCATTAGGAATAATTTGGCAAAGTATGTATGTATGTATATCTTTATTGGGTACTTTAAAGTTTTTATGTGATTTCACGTAGGAAATACAGGTATTTTTATTAATATAAATGTCACATGAAATTTAGGTTTTCAGAGCTCGTGGGGGGTAGGGTTGGGCCGGCATGGCGGTGGCAACTGTCAGACTTGCCGGTTGTCACAGCGAATGACATTCTTTTTCGCTTTCCATCAGGCGTAAGGAAGCCATTTCGGCAAGCCACAATAAAAAAAAAGTTTAGCTGTCATGTTATTCTCATATCAATTTTTATTGTAACCCGACATAGTTACTTCTCCTCACCAGATAGAATAAGAAAGAGATACCCTACCCGTCACTACGGCAGCGGACAAGTCTCTTTATAGGGTAGTGACGTTACTGGGACAGCTATTTTGCTTCAAGCGTTTTTGGACTGGTCAATTATTGATGATTTTGAAATTGCGATAACTCGAACTCATACTAAGATTAATGTTACGGAACAAATTTTTCACCAATGATTCTTTAATGAGGTAGCATTGCAAGTCAAAATAACAAATAGTAAAACAGCCCATTTGCACAGAGTACTTTTTTATAAAGGTAGGTCTTAACTAAACGATAAGCGCCATATACGATATCATATTCTATTCTTTATTAATACTTTTTGTGAATAATTAAAGTAGATAAATTAATTTTAATTAAATGTGTACTAAAACAATGACAGCGTTTCGTTGAAGTCTTTTACAAGGCACCGCGCTCGATAGGCCCAGGCATCTTTCGTCAAAGACTAAAATTGTATATTCGCGCACGAAATTGCTTTACCGATAATATTTACCGCTATCTAGTCCCAAAATAACCTTAGTGTGTTTTAAATGTACTTTAATTGTATTGTGACAAGCAATAAATGATTTTGAATTCTTATTCCATTGAAGTTCTACCACACCTTAGATTATCCAGAAATTGACAATGATAGCTAAAGTGCCCAGAGAAGTACTGCTCAGGTTTTTTTTTCTAAATGACTACGATGATGGCCAGGCCGGCCTTGTCATCATCACCGGACTGTTGGGGGAGCGGAAGGCTCTCACCCCTAAGTGAATCGTCTCAACGTTGAGACGATTCACTTAGGGGTGAGAGCCTTCCGTTTAAACGTTAAAACGTTCCGTAAAAACGTTTTTATATTGAAGTTTACCTTTTTACCCGACTGCCGAAGAAAGAAGGCTAATGTTTTAAAGTTTGTAGTTCTGCTAATGTGCCTTGCTTTTGTGACAATTATGTTGGTGATTAATTGACTTTTATAAACATGTTTACGCCGAAAAGGAAAGTTTAAATGAAATTCCCGAACCGAAGCGAGGGAGCTAGTCTTTCATATGATAGACAAGACTTTAAAAAGTAATGTTCCAGATTTAAATTAAATTAAAAAGATTAAATTGAAAATTAAATATAAATATCAGACAACATCATATTATATTATAGCTAGTAAGTTGCTAACGCACTTGTGTTATGGGGAGGAACAACAAAAGTACCATAAATATTTATTTAACAACTTAACACAAATATTGTAGCTCTTTTGTATTTTCTATTTTTTTTTAAATTTGTTGCCACTCTTCTTCTCATCAAATCACCAAACTTCAATAGATAGATAGATAGATATTCTTTATTGCACACGAAATAGTCGACTTAAAACTAGATACAAAGACATATCGTAGTACAAATTAGGCGGCCTTATCGCTTGATATTCATATGTTACTTCAAATAAAGAATCACGAATATATTTGCAGAAATATTAAATTCTATTTAACTTTACAAACATACTGTAGTGAACAGTACTAAACCCCCATACCCAGACGTGCCCGACTGTACATCCCACGCCATGGCTAGCCGTAGCCACGTGACGTCACTCCTCTCCATAAAACCGTAGCACGGAGTCTGCACACCGCAAAATCTGCCGGCCTCCGCTACGGCGTAGACGCGCTACGGACGCTACGAAAGTTAACATTTAACAGTCGTGTGGGTACGTACATTTAAGTTCATTTCAAGTTATTTTCAAGTGTATTGTGCATATTATATAGGAATGGAAAAGTTTGGTATATGTGTTCCAATTGACTTTGGTAGAGGAAAGTTTTTGGTATAGAAAAAAAAAGGTTGAAACAGATTTCTAAAATGCATTGATTAATCTGTGTCTATAGTGTTACTTATGGGTTATTAAGTTACACATGTATTTTTGTGCGGTGACTGAAAAATAAATACAAATATTTTGAGAAGAAAATGAGACAAAAAGGGAAGATGCGAAAAGACTATCTAAAATAATAGCTAGGTATATATTTAGCTTATAAACTTTCGCGTTGCACTAATATTTGCATCTTTACACTAAAAAAGTAACTTATTATACTCAAAACTTGTATATCTATAAACAAAGACAGAAATAATATTTCATATATGAATACGAGTACACATTACAAAATTCATTGATTAAAGAGAATTATTTTAGTGCTAAAAGAGAAAACTTCATATGAAATATCTACAAACAATATTAACGCATATTTTTTTATACTAGTTCGTTTTAAAGCTGCATGCAGTTTTAAATTAAAAATATATATAATTATCAAAGAGTTACACTCATATTCTAATGCATGCGTAAATATTTTACATTATATTCTAAAGTTCTAAATTAATTTCAAGACAGACATTAACGTTTTTCAAGATCACATTTAACTACATAAGATGGAAGCGGACAAAACTCCTTTAAAGGCGGGTAGCTGACAATGTGAAGTGAAAGATTAAATTCTTCATAATAATATCTACAAAGTGCTCAAGCTATTTACTTCGGCATCAGAGCACCGTGTTATAACGTTGCCAAAAATGTAGCTCAATAATCTAAATGACCTTCGGGTCGTGTTTCTGCTGGTGAGTAGGGTGTCCGAGGCTCGTGGGGGGTTAGGGTTGGGCCGGCATGGCAGTGGCAACTGACAGGTAACTGACCAGTTACTCGCCAGCTGTCAGCGACTTGGGCCTCTCTTTCGCTTTCCATCAGGCGTAGGGAAGCCATTATGTCGCCACTATAAAAAAAAAACACTGACCGTATAAAACAAAGTCACTTTTGTCTGTCTGTACCTATGTATGCTTAGAAATACGCCACGGATTGATGTGGTTTTTTAACAGATAGAGTGATTCAAGAGGAAGGTTTATTTGTATAATACATGCGCAATAATAGTAGACAAACACTTATCATATTAGTGATTTCTAATGCGATTTATGACTAGCTGACGCAAAGCGAGGGCGAATCTCTAGTCAAAGAAATAATATCTGTATATCAACTACAAATCTACTACAATCCTAATCCTAACATTACAATATATTAATAGACTTTCGTATATAAATTCACACCATTTATAAAGATTCCATTAAATCTATTCGTCATCTAGGACAAAGCAAGTTGTCCACAGAATAAGTCACTTGACACCCAATGCACGCTCGGAGACTATTTATTTCAATGGCTACATATTTTTATCACTTTGTCTAACTTTAGAATATAAAATGACTCCATATTTTCTCACTAAAGCTTATATTTAGTTCACATGTAATGGGCAATAGGATAAACTTAAACCATGGGAGACATTAAATACAATAAATCTAGTACCTAATGTAACAGAACAAACATTTAGGTGAATTGTTTAGTCTGTAATTATAAAGAATATCTATCGATATTAAAGACTATTGTTTGAAACGATATTTGAAAACTTTGATGCAAAAGTTCTATAGTAATAAATAACTGCATTACTAAGTAATTTTAATGTAACTTAACGGATTATTTATTTTGGATTTTGTAAATAAATACATGTTATACATTGAAAAAACCCAGACCAATACAAACAGACATTTCCATACATACAAATGTTAGAACTGTTCTGGGATCGAACCCGTATCCTCTGTGGCAGCGTTCAAAACCACTGATCCAAACTAGTTGTTAAAACTTGTTCAATAACTGTATGAAATATCCTGTTTAAGAAACTGTGTTCATAACAAAAATATGCTATAAATAAGTAGTGCATTTTGAGGTACGGTGTTATTTTAATATTAGTTTCACAGTTTTAAAAAGTTCTTGTTTCTAAAACATCAGTCATGCAACAAACTTTAGTTGTGATTCCATAAACGTGTTTACATTTAATCATTTTTTCAGATAAAACTATAAAATAACATTCAAAAGCAAACAAAAGAAGCTGCCCTATTTAGTAGATGTTCAAAATTATTTCATGGAATCTTAATACCTCTATAATTCAAGTTCTGCTCAAGATCACTTTTAAAAGTTCCGGTATGCAAAAGGTATCGGTGCCTATGTAGCTACAATTTAACTTTGTAAAAGGAAATTCTTTAAGAGATTTGTTCATGGATGCCGGAATTAGAATAGCATTCTTTAAAATAATTAACATCTGGTACGGATTCTTAAATTACCTTTGCGCTTTACGACTTGGCAAATAATTAGTGTATCAATAATATCTATAATGGGATGTGAGGGAGCGACCCATCATCTTTTCGCTCCAAGCCAACCTCACCTGCACGTGGTGCATCCTGCCGAATAACAAACGAGGCGCTGGCAACCGACTGGTGGCGGTATAACCATCACTATTGAAGGCGTAGCTAAATACCACAGACCGATGACGGGCAGCAGCGTCACCGGAGCGAGAAGCTACGCCCTGCGATCGCCAACCCGCCTGCTCAGCGTGGCGATTATGGGTATATCCTCCAGATGTTTGCCCTAAGTGGCGAATAACTGGAGAGGCCTATGTCCAGCAGTGGACTGCAATAGGCTGATGATGATGATGATGAATGTACTCTGTATGCTCTCATTTTGCATCCACAATGTCGCATACTAAACTTAATGTAA
Organism: Conogethes punctiferalis; assembly: GCA_031163375.1. Lineage (NCBI taxonomy): Eukaryota > Metazoa > Arthropoda > Insecta > Lepidoptera > Crambidae > Conogethes > Conogethes punctiferalis. Next base: position 3,831,192 of record CM062096.1, on the reverse strand, counting down.
CCCATTGTATATGTACTAACCATGTATTTGTGAGAGACAATAAGACAAAATTATTAATTATTTAGTAAATTCTCACATAATTGCTATAAAAAGCGACCATTACTTGCCATAAGTTTCGTTTTCAACGAGCATAAACTCTAATTTATTTCGCGACGAGATTCCCACTACAAGGGATGAATATTTGTTACGAGAGTGAAGTTTTTCCTTGCAGCTTTTATCCTGTAATGGGATACAATCATTTCTGCTATTCGCGGTACCAAAATGTATGTCGGGATTGTACTAAAGTGACACTTTTTCTACCCATTTAGTGGTTTTTATATTAAAACATGGTGTTAGTGTAATCAGAACCTGTTTGATGGGGTTTTAGTAGCTATTTTTGTACTTCTCGTAATAAATCTTTGGAGCTTCAGTTTTAGTCTCACGAAAAGAAATGGAGCGATGATTTGTGTTTTTTTTCTGTCTATCTAAATATGTAGTTCCGGTATAGATAGGAAAAGGTAAAAACGGGCAGCAGCGTTTAGCTAGGTTCAAATAAATCCTACTGCGGTCACAACTCACCTGCCAAGCGTGTAGTGAACTAGGAAACTCATTTTATTTGCAATCTACTTAAATCCCCTGACCAGGTGCCTTAGGTACGCTTCTGTCAAATTTTTACGGGGGTCAATATTACGCTACGCTAGAATTATAATAGAAATTATAATTCTAGCGTTTTAATTGGCTAGGCGGCCGGCAGTCGGTGATGAGTCACTATTTTCTTAACGCGAATGAACTATAGGTGATTAGCTCAGGTGCTTAAAATAAAATAAAAAATAACCCAAGACATGCCACGCTGGGCCACACAGCGCCACCTAGCCCTAAACTAAGCCGAAGCTTGTAACCCATAGTACACACAGTACTAGACAACTGATAAACTTACTTAGATACATTTTTTTTTGTAAATAAATACATATTATACATAGAAAACACCCAGACCAATACAAACAGACATGTTCATGAACACAAATGTTTGTACTGTGCGGGAATCGAACAATTCGTAACTAAGCAAATATCCCCAAATGATGGATGCCTTTGTTCAGTAGTGTATGTATTCAGACTGATGATGATAGGTAGAAATTGCACTAACCTAAACGCTATTGAATACTACTTAAATCAATTTTACGCTTAACAGGCCAAGTAGCCAACTAGAAAGCTATAAATATGGCATTTGCATTAACACAATTGCTTGTTTTCACTAAGTGAATACACAATTTGGCAAACGGCCAGATAAACTCTTTTGTTTCATAATACCATTGGTCCGAAGAGGTTACGATATACATTTGTTGTATACCAACTTGCAGTTTTTGGATATCCTTGAAAGCGTTCTCTTCGAGACATTTAAATAGTATTGAATTACAGTTTTCAGTTTCAAAGCTTCGTTATAATCTAGTTAGCCTTAACTTTGCTACATTGTTGATCAGTTGTTTTCAGATTTGTATGAAAGTTTAAAGTTTAAGTACGCTCATTCTTTAGATTCTTTCTTGTATTACACTCGTAGGATTTCTTAAGAATACGAAATTAGTTATTTAAAACAGTACAAAGGCATTCATCATCATCAGCCAATTGCAGTCCACTGCTGGACATAGGCCTCTCCAGTGGTTAGACACTTTGGGCAAACGTCTCGAGCATTTGCCCAAAATCGTCACGCTAGGCAGGCGGATTGGCTATCGCAAGGCGTAACGTCTAGCCTCCGGTGATGCTGCTGCCAGTCATTGGCCTGTGGTATTTAGCTACGCCTTTTTTTATAGTGGTTCGACATAATGGCTTCCCTACGGCTGATGGAAAGCTAAAGAGAAACCCAAGTCGCTGTGACAACGGGCAAGTAACTGGTCAGCTACCTGTCAGTTGCCACCGCCATGCCGGCCCAACCATAACCCCCCACGAGCTACGGAAACCCTACTCACCGGCAGAAACACGACCCAGAGGTCATTTGACTGCGGTATTCTATAGGGTGGACGTCCTTCCCCGGACGGGCGGCTCAATTCGAGCGAAGATACGCTATGCCCTACCTCTCTCGCCTTTAATAGTGATGGTTATGTCGTGGCCACATCGTAGAATTTGCCCATTTCATGAAATGTTTCATGTCCATTGGCCATGTTCATTGGATATGGAACCCTTTTGACAGTACGTGAAGAAGCATCTTACGATGCTTGGCCATGGCAACTGATAGATGACTGGCCGGTTACCTGCCCGTTGTCTTCTCTTGGGCTTCTCTCTTGCTTTCCATCAGGCGTACATAAGTCAATATGCCGTGCTACTATAAAAAAATGCTTTGCGAACTTATTTTATGAAGTTACAATAGGGTAAAGGGACCTAAAATGTGCATTGACTAAGGCTCTAATGTTTATTTATATCTCTGCATGGAACCATCAGTTTTGTGGCCTGTTGTAATGCCTTGATAAGTTAATATGCAAAATTATACTTAAGTTTTAAGCTTATGCAAATATCTATTAGTGTAACTTCTGGTAGAAACAGGATGAAAGCTTTTGCTGTACTTACCTAGTTCCCTATTGGTGATACAAGCGGAATAATCTATTGTTTTGGGTTCGCTTCCGCCCCAGAATACTCATGTGACAATTATAACAAGACTAGCTGCTGCCCGCGGCTCTGCCCGCGTGAATATGTGTATAAAACATAGCCTATGTGTCAATCCAACGTATAAGCTATGTTACTGTAAGGTTTCATTAAAATTCGTTCAGTAATTAATGCGTGTAAGAGGAACAAACAAACTTTAGCATTTATATTATTAGTAGGATAATATGTTGTGTCTATGTTTAAATATTATCTTTATTGTCATCATCAACAACAATTTAACTAATGATCCCTAATTTTAAGACAAAAAGACAATGGGAAACATTTTTAAATTAACAGCATTTTGGAACATTTTTTTAAGAATATGCCAAGAAATGTTATCTATACTATTAAATAGTTCCTATTGTCCCATTGTCAATTGCACATGTCTTCAACTATAGTCCACTTTAGTACCTATGTACTCTATCCCGACATTTTTCCTTCTTTAACGGATTTGTTCTCTGCTTGTTCGCACTACAGCTGTTAAAAGCTTGTTAATTGGTTTCGAATCCACTTCTAAAAGCTTCTTGTATCTTAAGAATACGAGTGGTGTAGTCGTTTTCTGTGAACACTATTTATCAATCGGTAGGTAAGTAATAGTTAATTCTTTTTTTCTTATCTGTACAGTGCCGGTTAAAGAATATAAATCCTAATATAATAATAATCCGCCCTATCATTTGAGGACCACTGGTAAAGTAACATTGAACCAAACTAGTTGTCGAATGGGCTATTGACTCAACAGAGGTCGCAGGTTCGATTCCCTCACAGTTCAAATATTTGTGGGCATGAACATGTATGTTCATGTTGGTTTATTTACCGGGTATAGTTAATTACTGGTACATAGTATATTCACTGGTAATTTAATTAATCAATAAAAGATGTCTGTTTTAAAAATATAAGTATTTAAAAGAAATTACGTTTTCATCTACCTGAAAACGTCCATTGCTGGACATAGGCCTCCCACAGTGACCATTGTCATTTCCTGCAAAATTTAAAGAAACCTTACTTATAACGTTTTGGCGTGATTGAAAAACAGTCATCATTAAAATAAATAAATAACCCAAGACAAGCCACGCTGGGCCACACAGCGCCATCTAGCCCCAAACTAAGCCGAAGCTTGTACTATGGGTACTAGGCAATTGATAAACTTACTTATATACATTTTTTATGTAAATAAATACATATTATACATAGAAAACACCCAGACCAATACAAACAGATAAGTTCATGCACACAAATGTTTGTAATGTGTGGGCTTGGCTCAGAAGGCAGAGGTCACTACCAGTTGAGCCACCGTGCCAGTCATTATAATATAATCCTAAAAGTGACAGGCACAAGCTAGTTTAGGTAACAAAACAATAAAGCCATTAAAATTCAAGACTGTACCCATTTCCCTGATTGGGTCTGATCACAGTGGCAACTTTCATAAATTTAATAAAGATGTTTAAAGAAATATTCAATCCTTAATTTCGGAAGCCGAAGCGAATCCCTCTTTGAATCAATGTGAAAATATTATATCCTGTTTTACGTCCGGTCAGTCGTTCGGCTTAACCTGTATCAAATTAAAGGGAGATTTGAAACATTTATTATGAGAGGTCCCGATCATAATTTAGATTTGACAAAATATGTGCGTGAGAGTGTAGAATAGAAATATCTAGATAGAATAGAAATATCTATAGATATATTTAATTCCGTGTGGAAACAGAAACACATAATTTGTGAAAAGTAAACTGTCTTGCAATCATGGTTCTTGAGATACAGCCCGGTGACAGACAGATAGACGGACCGACACGGGCAGACGAACAGCGAAGTCTTAGTAGTATAGGCCCGTTACAACTAAGTACTAGCTGGAACAAATTCCAAATCAGGCTACAAACTAAACCACTTCAAAACAATCTATGGAGACACGATATTATCATCATCATCATCATCAGCATATTTATTATTACAGTCCACTGCTGGACTTAGGCCTCTCCAGTTGCTCACCACCTAGGGCAAACATCTGGAGGATATACCCATAATCGCCACGCTGGGCAGGCGGGTTGGCGATCGCAGAGCGTAGCATCTCGCTGCCCGTCATCGGTCTGTGGTATTTAGCTACGCCTTCAATTGTGATGGTTATACCGCCACCAGTCGGTTGCCAGCGCCTCGTTTGTTATTCGGCAGGATTCACCACGGGCAGGTGAGGTTGGCTTGGAGCGAAAAGATGATAGCTCGTTCCCTTACATCCCATAGACGATCCCACTAGGTACTATATATGGAATTCCGTTATTACCCTTTGGGTACGGGACCCTAATAAGTACATAGATTGTATATAAGTACATTGTCCGGATAAATGCGATGCAGGGTATTTTCTCAATAAGCTTTATAATGACTATCCGAAAACAAATGAATGCTTTTTATTGCCAAGGGTTTAAAAAAAGGTTTTACATTTCTTTACACTCGCATTTTATGAGAGGTTTAAAAGGTTGAACCTTTAGATTTTAAATGTCCATTAAACATAGAATTACATGCGTAATGGTAAGTGCATTAAGGATGTCTAAGTACGGTGTATAAAAAACAATATAAATAAATAACTAAATAAATAATACAAGACATGAGACCATAGCTGAAAATTGTACTATGGGTACTAGATGATAACTAAGCGCACCTCACAGTACACCCAGATGATAATTTATAAATGTTATGTCTTATAATTACCCGACCGGGTATTAAGGGATGTAAAGGAGCGACCTATCACCTTTTCGTTCCAAGCCATCCTCACCTGCCCGTGGTGCAACCTGCCGAATAACAAATGAGGCGCTGCCAACCGACTATGGCTGTCTGTGTGTCTAAAATATCGGGTAAATGACGGGTAGCAGCGTCACCGGAGCAAGAAGCTACGCCCGGCGATCGCCAACTCGCCTGCCCAGCGTGGCGATTATGGGTATATCCTCCAGAAGTTTGCCCTAGGCGAACAACTGGAGAGGCCTATGTCCAGCAGTGGACTGCAATAGGCTGATGATGATGACCGGGTATTGACTTTACGCTGTTAGAGCGTAAGCATTGCGCCACCGGAATTGTCAATACTTTTGATTATTACATTTTGAACATTAAATTATACTTAAAAATAATAAAAAACAAAAATAACCAAGTTTTGCATCTATTAACGATAAGAACATTATTATTAAAGTAGTTACCTCCTAACGAGCAATGTACCTATGTATGATAATCTCAAAAATAAACATGAAACCCCATAAAAAGTAAGTTTTATAATAAAAAGGTATGCAGAAAATACATAGTACATTTTACATGTAATAATTTACATGTTTGTTACTTTTATATAATAATGTTCTTTAAATCTGATAAATGATTGCCTTAAGGCATCCTTATTCACAATTTTATCTTAACGAAACATTCTTCTTTTCATAGAAATATTATCCGTGGAATTATTTCGAGTGGTTTATTCTTTGCCCTTTATTTTCAAAGACACAAAATGAGAGTAAATCGCGCCCAAAGCTATTGCGGAAATTAAGAAATATAATACACAACGTGATTTTATCCATATCTTCAGTTAATTTAATTTCCTGAAGGTTGTCTGGAAGAGATCGCTATTAGCTTTAAAACCATGTAAATTGTATTATGTTAAGTTTGTAATGTGTTTTCCTGTAATGCTTGTGTTTTGTGCAAAGAATTATTTCCAACCCCAAGATACATGGGAATTGAGGCACAATAAGAGTTATAAAAATCTACTTCTTTTATTTTTTGTACAAATTAATTCGACAGTAAATTGATAAACCCTGTCTTAACTTAAAATAAAATTTGAACATCGTAGACTAGAATTATTAATACTTAGTGTACATAGTATGATTAAATTGAAGACCAAATTTTAAAAGGTTAGTGTAAATTAAATTAATTACTATTTTAATATTGGGAGGTTTCTATGACGGTTCTTTTTAGGTATCTCTTTGCACTCAGCTTTGAAGCGCACTTTTGGTGAAATAAGGTCTTCTCTCTAAGAGCGTACATGTACTGAAACGATCACGTAGGTAGTCCATATGACCTTTAAGGAAAGCTATAATGGCTTTGATAATTTCCCGTCTTGAACATCTCACGTGCCATTATGAGTGATTATGGTATCCTGTGCGTCGGCTGACAAGCCGCATCTTTGGGACGGATCAGCTAAATACCAGCTTAAGACGTAAGAGACCATAGAGAGGCGTGCTAAGAGGTTCATCAGCAACGACTTGCTTTGTGACGTGAAACTACAAAGCCTAGATCACCGTCGAAAAGTTGCAAGCCTATCGGTCTTGTATCGGTTACATTTTGGGGAGTCTGAATTTTATGATCTGATTCACCGTCACTTGCCCCGTTTTACCACCGGACGAGTAGAGATACGGCCAGGAGGCACCGTTTTATGGAGCAGATCCCAAGGACTCGCACGGCGCGTTTTGCCTCTACTTTCTTAGTGCGAAAGGCCAAATTATGGAACTCCTTGCCGGACTCTTTGTTTCTCGAGACATCCAATCTTCAGGTGTTCAAGTTGAGAGTGAATCGGTATTTTCTGGGTAAGCGTGCTCCATCGTAGACTTCGATATCACTTAACACCAGGTGAATTGTAGCCAAGCGCAAACCCATGGCGATAAAAAAAAAACATGTACTTGGCTGTGTTTTTCTGTGCCTCGCAATGGCGCGCATAAAAAATTATATATAGACAGGCTCGGTGGCTCATTTGGTAGTGACCTCTGCCCTCTGAGCCGAGGGTCGTGGGTTCAGTTCCCGCACAGTACAAACATTTGTGTTCATGAACATGTCTGTTTGTATTGGTCTGGGTATTTTCTATGTATAATATGTATTTATTTACAAAAAAAATGTATCTTAGTAAGTTTATCAGTTGTCTAGTACCCATAGTACAAGCTTCGGCTTAGTTTGGGGCTAGGTGGCGCAGTGTGGCCCAGAGTGGCATGTAAAAAAAATTTAAATGATTATATTAGACTATTATTCAGATTACATTATGAATGTACTCAGTCAATATTACTTCTCTTATTCTAACGTATAACTTAGCGTTGAATAAACAATTTCTGTTTCTTGTTATATCGCTTCCAGCGGTATTTCGTAACAGAATTACACACAAATTAGGGGTCTCTATGAAGTGACAGTGTGGCAACTGTATTAAGAATCGCATACATTCACTTAACTAAAAAGTTTAGTAAATCCTATTTGTGTACTATTAAAAAATAACACTCTAGCACATATGTACCTTGAATGTACCTATTATGAAAAAATATAAATATCTAATAAATAATAAGCCAAAGCAAGTAGCTTAATCATTTGTGTTATGGGTATTAAAACAACGAAGGTGGCACATCCAGACACGGAACAAACACAAATTAATGTTCATCACAATGTTTGTCCCGGGTGCGGATCGAACCCACGACCCTTGCTTCAGAAGGCAGGAGCCACTACCAATTGAGCCACCAAAAAAGTTATTACACTAATATCTCATGAAAAGTGGTGACCCTAATTTAGGCTGTATTCATACTCGTAGATACGTATGCTTACCCCTACTTAAAATTTATAGTATTTAGTAGACGTCTCACCCTTTTAGAGCACATAAACGAATGTTGCCAAGCTATAACTTCGGAAGCGCCGACGTTTGATGTACTTAAGTGCTAAGTATAATGATGAACCTATAAATTCCAAGTTAATGGTCAAATGCGTTGTTGTCTTAGCTGTTGTTGTCAAAAATTTAAAGACACTTTTGATTTTTAGGTGGCCGAGTGCCCTAGAAGAGCAGTTCTTAACCAGTGGTTCGCGGGGGTCCCAAGGGGGTCCGCGAGCGTATAGAAATAACTAAATTACCTACGCCAAACATCTCATAATCATAATAATATACAACCTCTCCACTGTGTTCGCTATTTTGAGAAAACACCTAGGCAGTTCTTCACTCCGGGGACGCTGCTGCCAGTCATTGGCCAGTGGTATTTAGCTTCGCCTTCAATCGTGATGGTTATACCGCCGCCAGTCGGTTGCCAGATTCCAGATTCCTAAATACTTATATGTGATCTAACACCAACCTGCGAAACCCAACCTCTACATTTAATCATCTCATAGGTAGCTTTCTCGAAGTGCACAACTTTAATCGTTCGTTTTGATTCCGTTTTCCGATAGTTTCAAGTTGAGTTTATTTCCCAACTTTTTCAATGCACTTTATTAGGAAGGAGAGTTTCAAGGTTGAATTTACCTTGACAATGAAAAGGTATTAGTTTTGTCGATGAAGTAAGACTTTGTTTATTTCCCAACTTTTCAATGCTCTTTAATAAAGATTTAAGGAAGGATAGTTTTAAGGTTGAATTTACCTTGACGTTGAAAAGGTGTAAGTTATGTTGACAAAGTAAGTATTTTACATCATACCAATCATACATAAGTAAAGGTGATGATGATGATGATGACCTTCACGATACATCCGTCGTGGAAACAAAAAAAAGGAATTAAATTGGTAAAAATAAATTTAAAGGTTGAATTAAAAGCGGTTTTTGGAGATTATCTACTATGTTTAATTTTTTACTAAAATGTATTTTACAAGAATTGATTACAATTTAATGCCTACTCCCCGTAAACTCTTTTTTTTAAATATCAAATTTACAGACACACCTTTTTACTGTTTTGTTATAATGTATTGTTTAATTAAACACAAAAATATATTTAATACATAGGTATTTTCACTATTGCCTTCCACTACTAAACGTAAGCCTCCCCCATTTCTATGTACTAAACTAAAATGACCCGTAACCTATTTATTAATGTCCGCTTTCTGCCCCACTGTATCCGTGTTCTTATAATAATGCATAGTATAAATGCAGTGTCTTGATGCAACTTCGATTGACTTACAATAGGCGCCCGCCCGGCCCCAGATAGCATCTTAGCTGCCAGTCAACTTAGTGCTTACATTATCAATGTCTATTGTTAATTTATAGGTTAAATCTATATTAAATTCTTAGTGTTTGAATATTAAGTCTTTGACTGCCGAGAAACTAGACACAATAGAAAAACTATTGTTTGCCGGTCACCGGTGACCGGCAAACAATGATGGAGATGTGGAGGTTCCTCTGTGCGGTGTGGTAAATGATAGATGTCCAAAGTCCAGTAGAAATATATATTTGGTGCACCGTATAATACAATTAATTACATGTTGCTAGCGAGTGGTCGGAATGCGTGGCGGGGAACGACTGCCTGTTAAGCAGCGCACAATACAAAACTGCGTGCGCTGCAAAACTGCTACTGTAGGCCGCTACAAACCTAATTTCAATATTTACCCTCCCTTATTCAAGTGGGGTATAGCAAACAGCCACCACATTAGGAGAGGCCTATGTCCAGCAGTGGACTGACACGGGCTGATGATGATGATGATGATGATAGCAAACAGCTGCTATTTTTCCTATCATCATCAGCCTACCGCAGTCCACCGCTGGACTTAAGCCTATCCAGTTGTTCGCCTCTTAAAGTAAACATCTGGAGGCTATACCCATAATCGCCACACTGGGCAGGCGGGTTGCCGATCGCAGGGCGTAGCTTCTCGCTCCGGTGACGCTGCTGCCCGTCTTCGGTCTGTGGTATTTAGCTACGCCTTCAATTGTGATGGTTATACCGCCACCAGTCGGTTGCCAGCGCCTCATTTGTTATCCGGCAGGATGCACCACGGGCAGGTGAGGTTAGCTTGAAGCGAACAGATGATCGGTCGCCTCCCTTACATCAGTTGGTGTATTATATATCTATCATAGAATCTACCTATCTATCTACCAGAGCTTTTTACAGGCCATCATGGAGGCGGCAACAGACAATTAATTAATTGATTTCCTCACTTGTCCATTACCGCAATATCTGCAGTTCCCATAGGCAAAGGTAGGCAAAGATGCTATGCTACTGTGGGTATTAAAAGAAAACTCTTAAAAAAAGGAAACAGGTATTTTATCAAGCCTTTTTAATTAACAGGATGTTATGTGGCCTAACTAAAACAAATTCCCTTTGGCAACATAACCCTTTCATAAAAGAGCCAATAACACAAAGCAGAAAATCCTTATTATTCTCAATACCCCGACAAATCTCTTATATTAAACATAGCAGAATCATTCTTAATCCTCACTTAATTTGACCATTAGTTAAGTTATGGGCTGTTCGCTTTTAATTAGAGTTTGTTCACCAGGCGGGATTGTGAGGTAAATATAAATTTATGAAACAGACTAACTTTGATCCGGGAGTTTGGTTGGGACTTTTCTGATTTCTAAGTTTGTCGGTCTCGGAATCAATCGGGGATGTAAGGGAGCGTCCCATCATCTTTTCGCTCCAAGCTCCCTCACATGCCCTTGGTGCATCCTGCTGAACAACAAACGAGGTTCTGTCAACCGACTGGTGGCGGTATAACCATCACGATTGATGGCGTAGCTAAATACCACAGGCCGATGACGGCAGCAGCGTCACCGGAGCGTGAAGCCGTGTCCTGCAATCGCCAACCCGGGTACAACTAAAACCTACCGCGTAAACCAGCCCACATGCCAAGCGTGGTGACTACCTAACACATCCCCATTGGGGGAAGACCACGTCCAACAGTGGACATCTGCAGACTGATGATGCTGATGTAACTTCACTGTCAGTAGAACCAACCAACGTCTAATTTTGTTCATCATCTCCCATTTCACCCCTTACTGACTGGCTCGATGGCTCATTTGGTAGTGACCTCTGCCCACTGAGCCATGGGTCGTGGGTTCGATTCCTGCACAGTGCGAACATTTGTGTTCATAAACATGTCTGTTTGTATTGGTCTGGGTGTTTTCTATGTATAATATGTATTTATTTACTAAAAAATGTATTTAAGTAGTTTATCAGTTGTCTAGTACCCATAATACAAGCTTCGGCTTAGTTTGGGGCTAGATGGCGATGTGTGGCCCAGCGTGGCATATCTTGGGTTATTATTTAACTAAGAAGCTTAAACCAGAAGTTGTGAAACCGTCTGCTAATTACGTAAACATATTAATACCCTCCTGAATTACGGCCATACCCCAAGGAGATGAGCTTTAGCGGTCAATAGAGATATAGTCTACGTGTGTGCAAACATAGAGCTCTGTGCATTCTCTCTCATAGTCACAGGGGACTACAGTAATTTGACACGACGGTTAGGATCAAAGGCTTAATCTGCTACCCGATGCACGGAAGGGATATCTTCGAAAATACTATTAAATTTGTAAGGGAGCGATCTATCATCTTTTTGCTCCAAGACCGTGGTGCATCCTGCTGAGTAACAAACGAGGCTCTGGCAACCGACTGCTAGCGATATAACCATCACGATTGATAGCGTAGCTAAATACCACAGACCGATGACGAGCATCACGGGAGCGAAAGACTACGCCTTGCGATCGCCAACCCACCTGCCCAGGGTGGCGGTAAAGCCTCCAGTTATTTTCCCAAAGGAGCAAACAGCTGGAGAGGCCTATGTCCAGCAGTGGGAAAATTTACGGTGGTTTAAAATTCGTTCTTAAGATAATATTATAAGTAATATCATGAATTTAAATGTACAAGATGCATGAAATAACCAATGCTCAGATTTATAGGTAGGTACAGATTTATGCATTAAAACATTAGTCGAGGATTGGTTTTGGTTTTTACGACTGCATGCATACACAACATAAATTGTCGGTAGATATGTTTTATTTGAAGGCAATAAAAAGTAGTGATGGATCTCCTCTCGATAATAATACGAATCGTCTATGATTCATGGATTTAGATTCATGAGAGAGACAAATTTGACTCGAGTTTTATGTTAAACTAGCTGCATACCATGGCTTTACAGGATCAGTTTATGCCCACCTCCCGTCTTACTTCCTAGTACATTTTTAGATAACTAAACACTTAATTCATAATAACGATATTTTTTACAACAGAGGTAGGTATATAATCAGTTACATTATTCACATCAAAAGGTTTCAGCGAGGTCTAAGGGCCCCTTGTAATCTGGGGGCCTCAGGGGCCCTTACGTAGTTAGGCTCTGTGTTTATGTAGAATGCATTCTAAGGATGATGTTTTCATTGTCAAATACCCTTTTTCACATATGGACCAGCCATTCAAAAAAGCAGTGACTTTATAACATGGAAGTATTAAGTAATTACTTCCATGCTTTATAATTACGATTTGTACGTTTTTAGAGCACTGTAAATTCAAATTTGTTTGTTTATTAAAATCACAATCCACAGTGCAAAAGACAACAAGAATGATACTGAAAAACCTTTTCATTTTCATCAAAACGTTTCATTTAACTAGGCCGTAGCAATTTGTCGAGCAAATCACCGGTAAAATCGCATAAGGAGCATATTTTCATACACGTTTCATACATACAAGGGTTCTTATTAAAGGCACACGCTTGAAACGAAATGGCAATCGTCTTAACGTCTTATTGAGTCTTGCAAACAGTCTATTGAGGGTTTTTATAGTATGTACGAGTATGCTCATTCGTAGAGTTTCTATGAGTATTTATAACTAGCTGTGCTCGCGACTTCGTCCGCGTGGAATAGTATTTTTTTCCCCGTATTTTTTACATTTTTCATTATTTCTTCGCTCCTAATAGCTGAAGCGTGATGTTATATAGCCTAAAGCCTTCCTCGATAAATGGTCTATTCAACACAAAAAGAATTTTTCAATTCGGACCAGTAGTTCCCGAGATTAGCGCGTTCAAACAAACAAACAAACAAACAAACAAACTCTTCAGCTTTATAATATTAGTTAAGATTAAGATAAAATAATAATAATAACCCAAGACATGCCACGCTGGGCCACACAGCGCCACCTAGCCCCAAACTAGGCCAAAGCTTGTACTATGGGTACTAGACAACTGACAAACTTACTTAGATACTTTTTGGAAAAAAAACTTGAAATATTATTTATCTTAATTATAATTCCATTTTGCAGTACTTTAACCTGTTTATGTGTTCGTTTTGAAAGTTGTCTGAAAGAGATCGCTTTCAGTGATAAGACCCTCATTGTACTACAATATGTCTGTAATACCTTTTTCCTGCAAATGTTTTATAATATGGTGCAATAATAGATAGGATACATTTTATAACCTAGGAAGTAAATTTAAGATTAAAGCTATGTTCAATATTAGGTATACTTAGTACTTACTTTGTAAAGATACTCGCTCCCAAACGCTACATATTTTGCCGACCAAAACTTGTCACTAACACAATTTATGTCTTTCCATAACTTTCCGAACTTGTAAAACTTACAGGACATTAGGTGTACGTCAACAAGAAAGCTTGTCATCGATCTTAAGTTTTTTTGGCTATAAAATAGTAAAGGTGACATGCTTTCTTCATAGATCAATCATTTATCCGTGTAGTGATGGTTAATAATACAAATTACGGCCCCATCCATCATTAAATGAGATGTAAATAAATAAATAACCCAAGACATGCCACGCTGGGCCACACAGCTCCACCTAGCCCCAAACTAAGCCGAAACTTGTACTATGTGTAATAGACAACTGATAAACGTACTTAGACACATTATTTTTGTAAATAAATACATATTATACATAGAAAACACCCAGACCAATCCAAACAGACATGTTCATGAACTCAAATGTTTGTCAGAGGGCAGAGGTCACTACCAAATGGGCCACCGAGCCTGTCAAAATATGAGATCTAAGGGAACGTCCTATCGTCTTGTCGCTCTAAGCTAACCTCACCTACCCGTAGTGCATCCTGCCGAAGCGCTGACAATCGACTGGTGGCGGTATAACCATAACAATTGTAGGCGTGGTTAATTACTTAATTAATTACAGTCCGGTGATGATGACAAGGCCGCCCTGGCCATCATCGTAGTCATTTAGAAAAAAAAAGCGTAGTTAATTACCACAGACCGATGACGGGCAGCAGCGTTACCGGACCTAGACGCTACGCGCTACGATCGCCGAACCACTCGGCTCGAGTGTCGGAAATGCCATTGAAAAATTAATTTCTCGACGAAAAACGGAGTAAAAATTTTTTGACCTTCAAATTCAATACCGGGACCTCTTGAGCCTTAGAGGGCATTTGCTACCACTACTCCAACTAGTCTTTCTTTCTAATACTACCATAATAATTACTGATATACTACAATCAAGGGACATCTAATTAGCTTTATCAAAGGATATTAACTGGTGCTAATTTTCTGTTCTCGTAACTCCGTCCAATATACCTACTACGAATGAGTAAATTAAGCGTAGAAAAGTACGGGTTTGTACAATCTTTGCTACCTTACCCGAGGTGAGAATAAGGTCTAATTGTGGTTAATAAATTTCGTTTCTTTTGTTATATTAGCCCAATATGAGATTAGGGCTCGCATATACTGGTTTGAAAATATTATACATACAGACGAATTGCGAACCTCCTCCTTTTTCGAAGTCGGTTAAAAAAGAAACTAAGTGTAGCTAGTAATTCGAAACGATAACAGCATAAATAAATAATTAACTCAGAGCGCCATCTAGCTCCACACTAAGCCGAAGATTGTACCATGGATACTATACAACTGATAAACTTACATAAATACTTTTTTTTGTAAATAAATATATGTATACTATACCTACATATAAAACATGCACTTACCGTCTCTTACTATACAACTCTCCCGAATCTTTTTTTATATCTTTATTTTTGTACCGCGGAAAATGCATTAGCGAGGATGCATAAATGCATTTTCCGCGGTACAAAAAGAAAGATGTAGCTAGTAACTGGAAGTCACTTAGTCAATTTTTACGACACCTGCAGAAAGAAATTAAATAGTGCGCGATTTGTAATCGCTTCCGTCGTCGCACGAAAAATTATATTGTTTTACGGCCGAATTAGGCTTCATAAGTAGGTACATAAGAAGTTAAAGTTAAGAACACAGAAGACCAATTTGACTGGTAATGGTCATAAATATTACATTTACATCCGATTTCTTGAGTCGCATATATTATGATGTTTCGCTTTCACTTCGACCAATTTCAAATGCTAACTCACTTTGTTTCGATGAAAAGTTGAGTACGCAGTTTTTGTGCATAATTTGAGAAAAAATGGTCAAGCGTGTTTAACTATAGACATATAGGGTTTCGTTATAAAGAAAAATCGTCATATGAAGGACCTTTGTCCTTTTAAAATCCTAGATAAGGTACTCAATCGATTTCAGAGGAATTTCCTACCGAGAACTTCAGAATAACTATCAGGGGATGATTAGTGATCGATACTGATGCCAAAAATGAAATCAGTAAATTTTTTGTCTGTTTGTCTATCTCTATGTTCGTTATAGAAAAAAAGCGACTGATTCAATAGGAGCAGAGCAGTGAAAGGAAATGTTGGAAAAACGGGAGAAATTTTTATCTGTATGTTTGAACGCGCATCACGCAAAAACTACTGCACGGAAGTGAATGCGGTTTTCACCAATGTATTGCTAGAGGTCCAACTTAAAATTTTGACACCATTTCATGGAAGTCCGTTATTTTTAAAACCCGATATTCACGCGTGCGACGCCGCTGGCACTTGACTTATTCCTATCGGCATGTGCACTAAGCAAATAGCTTGTATATTGCCTCCCAAGTTGCGTTCACAGATCAGTATGTATGCAGACACTTGACTCGATCGGTAAACAAGGCATAAAAAACAAACAATAGTACATAACATTTGGCAATTTTTTAGTTGTTTTCCTAAGTAACCCTAAAACAATGGACGAAGAATATTCCCTTCAGTTACTTGTTAATTTTTTTGAGTGACAGAAGTTGTGTCTCGCTGACAGTTTCGTGATAAAGCGCTTTTGAACACATTAATGCGAGGTGGTTTGGTATTTATGAGAATGGATGATAATTTTTTTTTGGTTAAACTTCTAAGCGATGGAGTTATGATACTCGGAACATAATATATAAGAATAAAATACCGCAGTCAAATGACCTCTGGGTCGTGTTTCTGCCGGTGAGTAGGGTTTCCGGAGCTCGTGGGAGGCTAGGGTTGGGCCGGCATGGCGGTGGCAACTGACAGGTAACTGACCAGTTACTTGCCCGTTGTCACAGCGACTTGGGCTTCTCTTTCGCTTTCCATCAGGCGTAGGGAAGCCATTATGTCGAGCCACTATAAAAAAAACCATAATAATGTACTGTTGTAATAAGTATTCTTATTTAAAATTTAAAAGTTCGGCGGATTTTTCAAAATGTGCAATAGGTAGAGATTGTTTAAACTAAAATATCGCGCACCACCACTTAATTATTTTATTTAGTTGGCTAACAAATCTACAGCTAGTAAATAAATAACCTAAGACATGCCACGCTGGGCCACACATCGCCATCTAGCCCCAAACTGAGCCGAAACTGGTACTATGGGTGCTACAATTGATAACGTACTTAGATACTTTTTTTTGTAAATAAATACATATTATACATAGTAAACACCCAGACGAATACAAACAGAAATGTTCATGAACACAAATGTTTATACTGTGTGGGAATCGAACCCACGACCCTTGGCTCACTAGGAAGAGGTCACTACCAAATGAGCCATGGAGCCAGTCAAATGTAGTGTAAGACGCTCAAGCCAGGCGTAGTGACTTTTTGCGCAAGATGGCAGGCAAATGCTGGATGCAAGAAGCCCAAGTTCGATCATAGTGGCAAACAAATAAGCTTTAAGGCGAAATAATACACAACTTATTTATTACTTGACTGGCCCAACGGGTTCTTCACCATGACATGTTGTTTTCAAATGCTTATCCTCAAAATAGAAAAAGGAATGTAGGGTAACAACGTGTCGAGATAGTATCTGGATGTGCGTCTACGAATAAGGCGTTTTATCGGATAAAATGGCGGCTCTTCGTATGTGCTAAGTGGGTAAAAGTTGAGATCGATCGATTTTATAATATAAATACGTAACAAGACACGCTTCACTGGGCCACACAGCGCCATCTAGTCTCAAACTTAGCCGAAACTTGTGCTATGGGTACTTCTTAGACAACTGATGAACTTACTTGTTAAAGATGAATACCTACATATTTTTATAAATAATAAATAAATAAATATCAGACAACATCACATACATTGCTCCGATCCCAAAGTAAGTAGCTTAAGCACTTGTGTTATGGAATTAACTTTATTATACATAGAAAACACCCAGACCTTTACAAACAGAGATACGTACGTGCTATCAACTTGTGTATGATACGGGAGTCGAACTCACGACTACTGTGTTAGAAGCAGAATTCACACCACTGCACTGCACTGAACCGAGCTGATCGCCAATTTTTTATATAATTATGTTGTTATTGTGGAAGGGCCAAAAGGTCCTAGGTTCGAAACCAGGATCGGCAAAAAAGTTACTGCTTCATTCTGTCAGAGGGTAAGCCTAAAAGCGCGATCGATCTAAAAGTTCCGGGTTCGAATTTTTAAATTGTTTCGAGTCTTAGAGTTCTATTCAACGCCCCCAGCCAGACCTTATTTGGTACTCGTAGTATAGAGAGCAAAACTTTATATAAAAAACAGTTTATTAATGTTTATTGTGTGGCAGAATTAATAAATTAATTAAATTAAATTATTATGAAAATCAGTACATATTATGTAAATACCAGAAATAAGTACTAAAATGTACTTAAACACCCAGTCACGGAATACAATATTTTTTAAAGAAATCTTATATTTGTTCTCAACAGGAATCAAATAGGATAGCGTTTAGACGAATCGCTTCCTCTATTCGGCCTAAAATGACAGCCCTGCATCAAAGTATCTCCAAAGATTAGAGAATGCTTTCGTAGTGATTTGTTTACGTCCCTTTTTATTATAGGTTATAAAATAACACTGTATTATCATCTTAAGGGCCCAATATCACTTTACGAGTATCTGGTTTCAACATCAGCCCTTCCTTTTTATTCTGTTAATCTTGTAACTGGTACTAACCAACGTTCTTTGTTTGAAACATAGATTGCCTTAATATTCAAAGGTTTAAGTATTTTGATAATGATTTTGCGACCTAATTTAGACCAGAGCAACTGGAGGACGTCCTACAATACGTTTGCCGAAAAGCGGACTTAAAACGTATTTACCCCGACGGTAGTCGGTTCTGCGGCTAATATGGCAAGAAAACCGCCACTTCGGTTTACTAATTAGGTGCTATATCGATAATTTAGGTTCACTGTCCGATCTGATTGCTTATATACTAATTTAGATTCATCATCATGATCAGTACACTGCTGGACATAGGCCTCTCCCGGTGTTCGCCACTTTGATAGATCCTGGGCTTCTCGCATCCAGCACGCATTTAGATTCCTTTAGTCTTTATTGTATGAAGTTCTGTCTTGTGAAAAATGTACTGAGCTGACTTTAAATATAACTAAAGTTTAACACTATCAAATTTTCCGGAAAGACCTTGAACTTCTTTGCGTTTATATCAGAACCGCGAACACATAAAAACAAAATGTACTTTGCTATAAAATATCCTAGACATGTTTAAGGGATTAAGTTAGTGTTGCCCAAGAGTGTGTGATGTCGATAAAATAAAACTATAACGTGAATATCCATTTGGTAAAATCTCTTATAATGCTTATTTATTGCATGCAAAGTTGTCGATTTTTTCTTTGAAACTACGTATTATTCGAATGCTAGACTATTTTATTCACTTATGTATGTTATTGTCGTCTTATAGAAAATGTGCCTTCTAAGCGTTATCGTGGTAATTTTTGTATGAATTGTATGAATTTGTATGAAATGAATATGAATTTACGGAGAAATAGGCGTAGTAACATTTGCTGTATATTCGATGCAATCTTTTCGCGTTACGTAGTCTCTTCCAGATAGTGTAGAGAACAACTATAAAAAATGGTGGTCGCAGGGCGTAGCTTTTCACTCAGATGACGCTGCTGTCCGTCATCAGTCTGTGCTATTTAACATCGCCTTGAATTGTGATGTAAATCGGTCAGTCCAGCCGACCAGTTGGTTGCCAGCGCTTTGTTTGTAGTTCGACCGAGGATGCACCACGCGCAGGTGAGGTTGGCTTGGAGCGAAAAGATGATAGGCCGCTCCCTTATATCCCAAATATAAACATTGACTGACTCGATAGCTCATTTGGTAGTGATCTCTGCCCTCTGAGCCAAAGGTCGTGGGTTCGATTTCACTGTGCAATCATTTGTGTTCATGAACATGTCTGTATTGGTCTGGGTGTTCACTATGTATAATATGTATTGTGTATGTATTATATTCCAGCTTAGCATGTCCTGGGCTAGATAGATAGATTATTTATCAAATATTTTTTTCCATTTATCGATAACCCCGTTCCATATCCGTGTCCCATCACTAGTGGCCGCCGCTGGGCGCCGCCGCGTCTGCCGCAGCGGCCTTGCCTCGATGCCCGTGACTAGTCACTAGTCCGCCACAATGCTCTGTCCGTCTGTTCATCGCTCATTATGTCCGTCAAAGTTTGACCTCAAAGGTAATGTAGCGATATTAATCTGCCCCTATTAATAACACATTGGAAACGAAATCGGATTCTGTGGCTTTTGCCTAGTCTTTTTGTAACGTCACGATTTTAGCACACTCAAAAAAGAAATGTGTCTAAGTAAGATTATTTATCAGTTGTCTAGTACCCATAGTACAAGCTTCGGCTTAGCTTGGGGCTAGATGGCGCTGTGTGGCCCAGGGTGGCACGTTTTGAGTTATAGTTACCATTCTATAGTCTGTCTGTCTGTTCATAGCTCATTATGTCCGTTCATCGTTCATTATGTCCGTTCAAAAGCCAAGTTTGTTACGTAACGATTTGATACGGTTTTCGGACCTCATGGGACGAGTGCTGCATCGGCAGCCGGGATTAGGATGCTTACATAAAAGAACAGGTTTCCGTTACAGACAAACTTGTACAGGTCGGTACCGACCGGTGCAGGGTCAACTCACATAAAGAAACAGGTAAATCTGTCCTTAATTCATAAACAATAAAGACCGTGTGGCTCGGCCTATTGTCGGCACGGACAAGTATAAACCTGTTTCTTTATAAATGAGCCCATACGTAAACTTTAAATATGTACTATACCTGTACCGGTCGGTACCGACCCTCACAGATTTGTCTATACCGGCAACCTGTATATATGCTTATATGTGACTAGCAGTGCCCGCGACTTTGTCCGCGTGGAATAGAGTTTCATCCCCTTGGGGGTAGAATTGATCAAAATCCTTTCTTAGCGGATGCTTACGTTATATCATCTACCTGCATGCCAAATTTCAGCCCGATCGGTCCAGTGGTTTGGGCTGTGCGTTGATAGATCACTATGTCAGTCAGTCAGTCAGTCACCTTTGAGTTTTATATATATATATATTATATATATATAATATTTTATATATTTATATAGATAGATAGATACCCCTGGTGTTGCAGGCGTCCTTAGGCTGCGGTAACCGCTTAACATCTGGCGGGCTGTAGGCTTGTTCCCAAATGTAAGGATCCTGTAGGGATGTAAGGGAGCGGCCTATCATCTTTTTGCTCCAAGCCAACCTCACCTGCCCGTGGTGCATCCTGCCGAACAACAAACGAGGCGCTGGCAACCGACTGATGGCGGTATAACCATCACAATTGAAGGCGTAACTAGATTCCACAGGCCGATGACGGGCAGCAGCGTCATCGGAGCGAGAAGCTACGTCCTGCGATCGCCAACCCGCCCGCCCAGCGTGGCGATTGTTGGGCATATCCTCCAGATGTTTGCCCTGAGTGGTTAGCAACTGGAGAGGCCTGTGTCCAGCAGTGGACTGCAATAGGCTGATGATGATGATGATGACGAGGCTTGTTCCCACCTTAGTAGTACAAAAAAATGTAACTGTACCGAATGTACTATAAATATGATTATTTCAACGACAAATCACTTTATCGACGACGCGTGAATGCAAAGAATACTTACATTTTTCGTTATCAGGGATTGTTTCGAAGCCTTACGAATCACGCTACGCCTCTATAGTATTTACTACGGTATTATCCGCCAGATAATCTGTTAGTATTACTTTTTTTATTTATTTCAGACTTAAGCCAGTTCGACGTTTTACTTTGAAAGAATTTTGGGAATTGCTTTTGAAGCTTGTACCGATAAGATTTTCACTTAGGATTTATTTAATAGTAACGGCAATTGTTTTATTATTTATTATTACAAAGTAACAATGAAATATTTGGAAACTTCTATATCTTAACACAAAATCGTTTTCCAAATTTTTGGGGTATGTCGTCATGCTGTTATAAAATAAATACTGACCAATTTATTGTTTTTCGATTCTAAATAAGAATCATTTCATATTAAAAAATTCTAAATAATATTGACTCCCTTTTAATCTCTTCAAGAAATCGCAGTCAGATACAAGACCGTCTACATTGTACTTCAATATGTCTTCTCCTTCCTGTAAATGTTTTGTTTTTTGTGCCATATAGAATTTCTATCTATCGCCTATGTGTCATTGAATTAACTTAATAGTGGTAATAGGGTAGGCTCTTCCCTATAATCAAGTATGATGCTATGTCTAAATCATATGCCTTAAATTCAAATTCGACTTTCAAAAACAATGCTCATATAATCGCTCCACTGTTTTCAAGACGTATCTCATTTGGAAGCGTTTTACATTTATTAAATAGGTAGTTGGCAGAAAGTCCTTGGAATTCATCCAAGTAATAGACAATAGAACTTTAGACATTTCTATCAATGACATATCTCCAGCACGGTTTCTAAGAGATAGTATAATGGTTGATTTTCTGCACAAAACAGGCATTCCCGACGAAAAAAAAGTTAGAGTCTACGATGGAATACGCTCACCAAACCCAACCGATTCACTCTTACCTTGAACATCTGGAATATTCTTCGTCTAATCGTGTAATTTCTTCAACAGGTCTGCAGCCATGAAGAGGTGCCACCGAAGCGTCGTGGTCTTGGCTGCCCTGTGGCTATTGGTCAGCTCCTCTGCCACTCCCGTCAGACGCTCGCCAGACCTAGAAGCCCGCCGCAGAAGCGCTATTGACCGCAGTATGATCAGGTACTTAACTGCTCTAAGCAATTTCTTGTATCTGTTTAGATACGTTTTGAGGGATGTAAGGGACCTATCACCTTTTCGATCCAAGCCATCCTCACCTGCTCGTTTTACATCCTACCGAACAACAAACGAGGCTCTGGCAAACCGACTGGTGGCGGTATAACCATCACGATAGAAGTCGTAGCTAAATACCACAGGCCGATGACGGGCAGCAGCGTCACCGGAGCATGAAGCTACGCCCGGCGATTGCCAACCCGCCTGCCTAGCGTGGCGATTATAGGTATATCCTTCAGATGTTTGCCCGTTGTGGCGAACAGATGGAGAGGCCTATGTCAAGCAGTGGACTGCAATAGGCTGATGATGATGTAGTGGTAGACAAAAGTGTATCCGGACAAATTTTGAAACAATAACCATCAAATTTAATTGTTTACCCTATTGTCACCAGATTCGGCAGATCGTACCCCCCTGAACCTTCGGCAGCCGACCTTCGTGACGCCTTCCAACGACCAAACAGAAAGGCAGGCAACCTCTTTCTACGTTTCGGAAGACCCCAACCTCTGACCCTCACCGCTGACGACCTTTACACGCTCCTCAGAAACTATGAAGAGGACTATGACAGTCCAGCAAAGAGGTCCTCCAGCTTCGTACGATTTGGAAGGGACCCTAGCTTCATCAGGTTGGGCAAGTCTGCTGAAGATGACAACGGGAATGATGAGAAGACTTCTGAGCTGGTCGTCAGCGGTTACCCGCAAAGGAAAAGCAGAGCGCGAGACCATTTTATCAGGCTAGGCCGGGATACTGAAGAGTTAGAAGAGGAAGAAAGAAGGAAGCGTTCGGTCGACTCGTGCCATGATTGTGAGGCGTAATTTTGTGGAGTCTTAAATATGATAATATGGGGTTCCAATTTTTTTATGGATTACAGAAGCAAGCATATGGACGAAGTACTTACGCCATTGAAAATCTTTCTCTCATAACTTAGTAACAAACCACATTAAGTAATTTATCTAATTCAACAAATTGTTTGGAAATTTCCCATAAAATTGTATATACTCTGATGTTTTGTGTGAACTTCGAAGAACACCGTTGGTAAAACAATTGGAATTCCATCAGTCTGTTTCCTTCTTCCTAACTGTTACGGAAACGATTGTCATCTATAGAATTTTTGGCGAAAAACGAAAGACCTTCTTTATGGCCTAGGCGAATGAATATTTTACTATCATTAATACTATAATGGATTCTAACAGTCATCTTTCCAACAGCCAGTTAAGGCTCAATATTAACGATAGCAAAGAATTCAATTGTCAAAGGGGTCTTAAAATCTGAACCTGTCTTTTAAATCATTGTTACATTACAACATCGCATTTTTATGGATGACACAATCACTTCTTTCCCAAATTTTGCTAACGGCTATTGATTCTCTGATGAGGCTAAGTTTTTGGTGCATTGATACATGTATATGAATTTTAATCATACGTACTATGAAATATATTTCCTTATGTGTATTATTATTGTAGATAAATATAGGAAAATTAAAAATATTAAGAATATTTTCTTCCGATTGTAAAAATAGAGTTTTATCTCTAAAGCAAAATGCGCTTACCTGATCTATTATTTCTTCCACAAATGTTCTAAGCTCAATTATTTTTAAAAGAACTGATTATTGTCTTATATTTATACTTCATTCAGTAATATAATCACTAAATGTAGTATAATTTTGAGTATTACCAGTGAGGTGTAAGTATCTGAACTTGTTTTAAGGCTGGGTATAAAATATTTGTTTTCGGATACTTTCACTGATGAAATAGTGATTTACTAATAGTTATGTATAATTGCATCTAACTTGCATTATATAAATGTAAAATGTTGAATGAGTCGATGTTGAAATAGTTTAATATGTAAAGTTGTTGCAATACTAAATAAAAGGCATTATTATGTAAAATAAAAGACTTAGTTATTACAACTCATTTTCTTTTTTCTATTTTTAATAAACGTGAACGTTTAAATCTTTATCTCTCTTTAATCTTCATCCCTAGGTCTTGGCATTATAAATAAATAACCCAAAACACGCCACACTGGGCCACACCTCGCAATTTAGCCTCAAACTAAGCTGAAGCTTGCACTATTATTACACAACAGATAAAATTGCTTAAATACTTGTAAATAAATACCATATTATACATAATAAACATCCAGACGAATACAAACAGATAAATTCGTGCACACAAAATTGAATGTTTGTACTGTGCGGGATCGAACTCACGACTCTCGTTACAGAGTTCACTACTAAATGAGCCGATCGCATCGGGCCAGTTAATTCAAAAAGTCAAATGTTAAAAAATAAAACATAGGTAATGTAACGGGTTTCGGTAACTATAATTACAATAGAAATTGAAATTTATTTACAAAAAGTATGGTACAATGAGATCTTAATAAACATAAAAGTCCGCACACTTAACCAATATTGGCATGCAAATCTGTACGTACATACAAGTAAAATTTATTTATAGGAAGTTAGAACAGAAAAAGTCCTCTAATGAGTAAAAAATATGTTCTTTCAGCCATTTACATAGGTAACATTCTCTTAAATGATTTTTAGGTACAATTTTATAGACTTAGGAAGCGCGTTAAATATTTTGATACACAAATCGTCACATTGTCTGAGGTAATGTGTTTTTGGATATTGTTATAAGCTAATTTATAAGAGTCACGCGCACTCCTGTAACTTCCAGAATTCAACGTTCTAAAGAGGTGTTAAGTTGTTTTTAACAAAGGTGGCTGTTTCGAGAATGTACCTACATGCACGGGAAGGATAAAACACCTAAAGATTTGAATAGAGGCCTACAAGATTCTCGCGGAGTTCTCCCACGCATAGCACAAATGCATTTTTTCTGGGCAATAAAAAGCTTAGCTGTCCACAGAATTGCCCCAAACTAATAGGCTGTAATGAAGAATCATACCTGTGATAAGCTGCAAGAGTAGCAGCTAATGTATGTCGAAGCCTACTCAGAAGTACTCAAAACGAAAATAAATCGTTGTTTACACAACGATTTATTATATCTCTCAATGAATCTATTATGTTCGAAAGGGTTTTTTTTTGTTCGAAAGGATGTACTTCCTAGTATTGAAGTGAACTCGGTTTTTTTATACTAGAACATGATGTTATAACAAAAACGATATTGAAATGAAAAACAAAAAAGAAAAAATCTCATTATCTTTTATTTTCATTACAAATAATTTTTTGTTTTAACAAAAAATGAAAAGAACCATAAAAGAGAAAATAAAAATGCACTTTGATGCCATTTCGTTATAGCAGAGCGTAGTTTCGATCTACGGACCTCTGGGTTATGGGCCCAGCACGCTTCCACTGCGCCACTCTGCTCTGTCTATAGCGGGCGAAATAACGGCTTATATCTAGCCGTTAGCCGTCTATAGTCAAAGGCAAAACCACAAATAAATGCTTGTGTGCGTTAGGGCTAGTACTTAGATTGTATTGTAATGATTACATTAGAATCTAATATAAAAATTAATCGCCAAATGTGATAATTGCATAAACTCGTGTTTATGCAATTAACATAAAAACAATAAATAATAGGTTGAAGAAAAAAGAAAGAAAGAAACTTACTCCATTTTTTTATGAATGTTAAATCGTATGATATAATATTTAATCATAAATCGGCTATGAGAAAGTAAACCGAAATATTCAGTTGTGACGAAAATGTTAATCAAAGGACGTGTTCAGACGACAAAGCCGGAGATAGGCAACGTAACACTCTTTTATTTTTATTTATGGTAAGATTGGCAAGTATTATTGAGGTCAGATTTAAAGAAGTTTTTAAGGCAAATAAAATTATTTTTTACATGGCTTAAAACCTAAAACTTAGATAGATAGGTACCTACTCTTTATTGCACACCACACAGTTGACTTAAAACTACTTAGGTAGGTACAATTTAAAAATAAATAACCCAATACATGCCACCCTGGGCCACACAGCGCCGTCTAGCCCCAAACTAAGCCGAAGCTTGTACTATGTGTACTAGACCACTGATAAACTTACTTAAATACGATTTCATTTTGTAAATAAATACATATTATACATAGTTAATACCCAGACCAAATACAAACAGACATGTTCATGAACACCAATATTTGTAATAAGCGGGAATCGAACCCACGACCCTTGGCTCATAAGGCAGAGGTCACTACCAAATGAGCCATCGAGCTAGTCATTTCGGCACTTTGGGCAGCTTTATTGCTGTGAGCGATCTCTTTGAGACCACCTTTGTTATCTGTCATGACATTTACAATCATATCTGTCATGACACCGTTAAGTGTCACCTAGTGAAATAAGTATTGTTTTTCCATCATTTTGTGTACCTATTTTTTTTGGGATGTAAGGGAGTGACCCATCATCTTTTCGCTCCAACCCAACCTCACCTGCACGTGGTGCATCTGCCAAATAACAAACGAGGCGCTGGCAACCAACTGGCGGCGGTATAACCATCACAATTGAAGGCGTAGCTAAATACCACAGACCGATGACGGGCAGCAGCGTCACCGGAGCGAGAAGCTACGCCCTGCGATCGCCAACCCGCCTGCCCAACGTGGCGATTATGGGTATATCCTCCAGGTGTTTGCCCTAAGTGGCGAACAACTGGAGAGGCCTATGTCCAGCAGTGGACTGCAATAGGCTGATGATGATGATGATTTTTTTTTCACGTGACTCTAATAAACTTTTTTTTCTTTATTTTTTCTTTTTTTTGTTATTAATTATCTGCATCCAAGTGACGCCGTAAAATCCACGTGTTGCAAGTTACCGGCATCCTCTTAATGAATCCTAGGAGTGAAACAGCCCCGTAAACCGGGATGAGTCCGCATTGTCTTCCCGTTTAATTGGCTATCCCTGGACACAGCCAGGTTTATATTGCTATCAATTGGAGGCTCTCGTTAAGGCAGTCCGTTAATTTTTCATGTGGTCGCATTAATTAAATAGACAACGCTTATCTAGGTACTGTAACCAGGTGGTTAGGTTTTAATTACTTTTTTGTTTTTTTTTTTTATATTGGCTCGGGTGTTTTCTATGTAGGTATGTATAATATGTATTTATTTACAAAAAAAAATGTATCTAAGTAAGATTATCAGTTGTCTAGTACCCATAGTACAAGCTTCGGCTTAGTTTTGGGGCTAGGTGGCGCTGTGCGGCCCAGCGTTATTATTATTGTCTCAAGCCCTAAAGGCTAAAAGTAAAGAGATTTTTGATTTGTATTGATTTGAAATGGACCCCTAAAGAGGTCGGTAGCCACTAATAAAAAAACCTGATTGCAAACGACATTCATCACACAATGCTATCCGCACAGCGTTCACAAAGCGAGATAACTTTGTCGGGTGCACCCCGGCCATTCCGCGGGATTGTCGGCCGTCAACGGCGCGCCTTTTGTCGGCCATCCCATTCGGCTTTCATGATTTGCGGTAATCACTCCGTATTGATGAGCCCCTTGTGTCAAAGTAGATCGTATATGAGTGACAAATAGCTAACCTGTATCTTTACTTTGGCTTTAAAATATATAAATTGTGTCAACATTAGAAGGTCAGAATATTGGATTACAATGGTGTCAATTTTTATCACAAAAGAATGTCAGATCGATGAAAATGGGTGAAATCTCAGTCAATAAATTAATTAATAATTTAATACATTATAGTTAAATTCTTGTGTCAAAGTTAAAGGAGCCTTTATTTAGATTCAAGAAATTCATTGACTGAGTAAAACGCATTTGTAACCAAATATCGGTATAGCTTTTGCTTGAAACTGATGAAGTGATCGTGATTGTTATAGACTGAGTTTGCGCGAGAGACCAAAGTGGAAAAATGTGTGTGGGAGGAGAGGCAGTCCAGCAGTGCGATAGGCTGATGATGATGATGTTGAAGTGTTTAGAGAGACACATCTTTTTATTTTATATCACTACCCTACGGCCCGCCTGATTCAATGTATTATACGAAACCACGTCAACCTGACACCTGACATTTTAAGCCGACATCAAATTGGTACCGTCACAGGTTTATCTGTCATTCAAAATGTTTTCCTAAACAAAGTGAACGTTCAATCATCCAGCAATATTTTAATCACGCTTCCTTTCTCATTTCCCGCCCCGTTAATATCCTGTGTACGAACTGAAACAAAGGTTATTTGAGCCACAATATTGCGGTTTGTGACAGATTCTCTTTCTTTTAAGCTTTTACAGGAAAATGTCTACACTGGTATGAAAATAAGACTTTGCAATTGTTTTTTTTTATAAGTAAATACGTCATTATCATCATCAGCCTATCGCAGTCCACTGCTGGACATAGGCCTCTCCAGTTGTTCACTGCTTTAGGCAAGTACCTGGAGGTTATACCCGTAATCGCCACCCTGGGCAGGCGGGTTTGCGATCGCAGGGAGTAGTTTCTCTCTCCGGTGACGCTGCTGCCCGTATAAAAATTGCAAAGTTACAAAGCTTATGCACGTACAAGGCAAAGTAGGACAATTGCTTGGCTACAAAATACTATATTGTACTATTAAATAATAAATTAAATAAACACGACGCCTTCCTAGTTAGCAGGGAACACTGAGAGATTTATATCAGCTCTCCTATATCGGCTAGTGATGTGCTTCATTTATGTCGATGTATATCGTACAGGACCTACACATTTTTTATGTTCACTATTATTTGTAACGTAACCTATCATATTTGTTACTAGCCAAACCGCCCTCGCTTCGCTTCGGGTTGCTATGGTAACGTTTTTAATACAGATAGCTTTTTGGTAATTTTTTCACACCTTGGGTTACATTATTAAACTTTTAGCACGGATTCCTAACGTTTTTATAAATATAATATTCCCTATGTTCACCGGGGATAGTGTAGCTTTCCGACAGTGAAAGAATTATTCAAATCGGTCCAATAGATTCGGAGCCTATTCGTATCAAACAAACAAACAAACAATCAAATCTTTCCTCTTTATAATATTAGTTTAGAGATTAATTATTATAATATTTGTTACTATTAAACATAAATGCCAGTTGAATTCATTAGTTTTCGGATTAGAGTAGGACCACCCTATTTCATCCCAATGAGTAAAAGAGTCGTAAAAGAAGATTAAAAGAACATTGTAACAAACCATAATTTTGTTTATTATTTAATACCGCTACTACTCCATAGATGGCATTATGAGTATAAAAGCAAAGACCGAGTGGCACTCATGTAGTGTCGCCGCGCGCCGATAGATGGCCCTGTGTTTATGTTACATCGTGCAATCGTTGTGATTTTTCGAATGATGACCACCCCAGATATAATTTTGTTAATTTCAAGATTAGTTCAGATACTCGTCGCTAGATGGTGTCGTATGTTACTTAGACCGCGCCGACATTGTTTTTCTCCAATTATATAAGACTTGGACCTGAACAAGTGATTATTTGTCTTTCAAGAGATATCTATTCCCTTACTATTAGTATTACTTTATCTACGTACAGGATTACTCTGAGTCGGCTCTTAAGTGTTTTTAAGACCGGTCTTGGATATCCTAAACCTAACGACTCCCCTTATCCCCACCATTGTACCCGCACTTAGCCCGCGCTTTTACGCTGAGTAAGACGCGTTGCTGAGTCACCCACTTTGTACTACGTCACGTCGTAATAAACGCCTTTCTTCGTACCTCACGCACACGCACGAGTTTTCTTGGCGGCAACGTCAGAGAAGAAGTCCCCCGAACGTCTCAAACCTTTTATAAATTGGCGCCCAACTCGAGGCTTCATTCCAGGGAAGTTCACGTCCAACCCTGACTTTTCCCTGTCGAGTGAAGGAACCTACGTCTGCGGAGACAACGATTGGTCGGACGACTACAATCTGACGGCCAAAGAAGAAGGGACTCTGAATGTGTGATTACAGAGTACAGAATAAGGTTAGCTTATGTGAAGAAAGCACCTTATAATACACTGAAAAGACTCCTCTCATCATCGACATCTCCCATTCTGAAACAAGCTGATTCTTCAAAGCCACATAGGTATAATAAAAACCGATGTGAGTAACTATGCGCTTGAAGCAGTTCTAGTGCAGGGGGAGAGTGAAGACGAACACCCTGAGGAGATTACGAGTAAAATTCTATTGCCAGCAGATCGAAACTATAGCACCACGGAAAGTCAAGAACTGTGCAGAATGCCAACACTATAAAATTAATAATCAGAAACCTGAAGGGCCGTTACAGACAACAAGCTTGAATCAACGATTTGAAATTCTCGCATTAGACCTGTTTGGACCTTTACCTGTTTCAGCCGAAGGCAAGATATGGATTCTCATAGTTGAAGACTTGGCATCCAGATGGCTTGACAGCTACAGCTGAAAGCTGTGCGATGACCTACGTAAACGAAGTATTCTTACGATTCGGTTTCCCTAGACGCATAATTAGTGATAACGGTACACAATTTGTAAGCGCCGTTATGCAGCAACTTGCTTTCTGCCTAAAGATCAAACATGCTTTCACGAGATTGCGAATCCGCAAGATCCTGACACGACTCTTGGTGTCTATCACAGTTCTGCTTTGAAACCTTACGTAGAAGGTACAGTAGTAGAACCAGTACAACCTTTTAAGAAAAGAGGGCGATCTAACAACATTGTAAATAACGACACTCAACAATTGCAGCAGAAGCGAGGACGTGGTCGGCCAAGGAAAAATCCGCCACAGTAAATCACCTTTCTGTCCTGTCACTTCGTCGGGACGCCTATCAGTGACAGAGGGGGAGATTGTAACAAACCATAATTTTGTTTATTATTTAATACCGCTACTACTCCATAGATGGCATTATGAGTATAAAAGCAAAGACCGAGTGGCACTCATGTAGTGTCGCCGCGCGCCGATAGATGGCCCTGTGTTTATGTTACATCGTGCAATCGTTGTGATTTTTCGAATGATGACCACCCCAGATATAATTTTGTTAATTTCAAGATTAGTTCAGATACTCGTCGCTAGATGGTGTCGTATGTTACTTAGACCGCGCCGACATTGTTTTTCTCCAATTATATAAGACTTGGACCTGAACAAGTGATTATTTGTCTTTCAAGAGATATCTATTCCCTTACTATTAGTATTACTTTATCTACGTACAGGATTACTCTGAGTCGGCTCTTAAGTGTTTTTAAGACCGGTCTTGGATATCCTAAACCTAACGACTCCCCTTATCCCCACCCTTGTACCCGCACTTAGCCCGCGCTTTTACGCTGAGTAAGACGCGTTGCTGAGTCACCCACTTTGTACTACGTCACGTCGTAATAAACGCCTTTCTTCGTACCTCACGCACACGCACGAGTTTTCTTGGCGGCAACGTCAGAGAAGAAGTCCCCCGAACGTCTCAAACCTTTTATAACATTAATTTTATTAATACATCAAGAACAGCAAACTTACTCAGGTATCAATTCTCCTGCTAAGCGGGGTAAGCTAAGGTAAATCCCCCCAAATTGTCTTTGGAGCAGGTGGGAAACTTGTAAGAAAAACTGGCGATGAACGTATAACCTAGTAAGAGCCTTTGCTGGTTCTTCCGATAGAAGCCACTTTGTGAATCCTGTTGTAGTCAATTTTTATTAACCTTTTTCGTCAAGCATAGGACAAAAACGCTGCCTTTCAAACACTCCACACCTCGTCAAATATTTTCTGTGAATACTATATGTGATCAGTGACACCCATCTTCTTAAACGAGGCCATAGTTGGGTACACCATTTAATCTTTATCGATATCGACACACGAACATCACTAGTTGCGCAAGGATGCACCTGTAGTGCGGTTAGGTGCAGAACAAACTGTCGACACGTAACTCACTTGGAAAAATGATACTTGTGCCATAAATACTTTACATGAGGTTATGATACTGCAAGAAATTTTACATAGATTTTCTTTTCATTGAATGTTACTCAGATCATCTCTTTGTTTTTGTACGAAAGAACTTGTCTATACGAAAAGTGGAAGCAAGTAATTTGACTGAGGTGATCGTGCTCGAGGACCGCACTGTAATAACATCGTACAGTCTCGGTGGCGTAATTGTTAGATCGCCTAAAAGCCAGGACAGAGAGAGAGGTAGGGAATAGCATGTATACCATTGTAGCTTAGTTTTAAATTACTTTGTAGATTTAGTACACCCTTGTATTATTTAATGTGCGCTGAATAAACTATTTTCTATTCTATTCTATTCATAGCAATCCTTCGCTCGAATTGAGCCGCCCGTCCGGGGAAGGAACTCCACCCTATAGAATACCACAGTCAAATGGCCTCAAGGTCGTGTTTCTGCCGGTGAGTAGGGTTTCCGGAGCTCGTGGGGGTTAGGATTGGGCCAGCATGGCGGTGGCAACTGACAGGTAACTGACCAATTACTTGCCCGTTGTCACAGCGACTTGGGCTTCTCTTTCGCTTCCTATCAGGCGTAGGGAAGCCATTATGTCGAGCCACTATAAAAAAGGACGATCGGAAGACTCTGGATTTTAGCAATTTCAAATGTGAACTTTTTAGTTGTCTCGGGTCGGCCCCAAGTTCTTAGACCAAACCTGGTAGGTACCTACTCATAGTATAAGGGAAAACCTTAGTTTGAGACCATGTAAGACAACTTACACCAACCTATAGGTAGAAGGTAAATGATCATCAATCTCCTGCCCTTATCCCGCTCTAAGTGGGGTCGGCACAACATGTTTTCTCCTTCCATTCTTCTCTATCAGTCGTCATCTCCATACTCACACCTTTGACACGCATATCATTTCTCACACAGTCCATCCATTCCTTTTTCGGTCTTCTTCTTCCTCTATATCCTTCCACATTCATACTCAATAATCGTCTCGTTACATGCCTTTCATCCCTCCTCATAATGTGCCCATCATCATCATCATAATCATCAGCCTATCACAGTCCACTGCTGGACATAGGCCTCTCCAGTTGTTCGCCACAGGGCAAACATCTGGAGGATATACCCGTAATCGCCACGCTGGGCAGGCGGGTTGGCGATCGCAGGGCGTAGCTTCTCGCTCCAGTGACGCTGCTGCCCGTCATCGATCTGTGGTATTTAGCTACGCCGTCAATTGTGATGGTTATACCGCCACCAGTCGGTTGCCAGCGCCTCGTTTGTTATTCGGCAGGATGCATCACGGGCAGGTGAGGTTGGCTTGGAGCGAAAGGATGATAGACCGCTCCCTTACATCCAAAATATGCCCAAACCATGCTAATCTGCTACTCCTTAACTTTTCTGTCACTGGCGCTACTTTCAGATTTCCTCTTATATATTCATAGTACGAGTATAAGGTAAATGATGATGATGATAATAGTAATAATAAGTACACATAAATTCTAATACATTTCTATTTTATTAGAATTTATGTGTACCTATTATATGTAGGTATAATATGTATTTATTTACAAAAAAGTATCTAAGTAAGTTTATCAGTTGTCTAGTACCCATAGTACAAGCTTCGGCTTAGTTTGGGGCTAGATGGCGATGAGTGGCCCAGCGTGGCATGTCTCGGGTTATTTATTTATTATTTCACGGAGTCTTGCTACTAACCTAGATTTCTACTATACCTACAGGAACCCGCCTAGCTAGATCTAAGACCATACTGGACATACTGGAATCCTCGGTAGGACATAATTGCATTATGTTCGACCTAAATAACCAGCTGAGTGCCTGTTATTCACAAAGGTATCGGAGTTTATATACGTAGGCGTACTAGTAAGTCTGAATCTAAGTTAAATTCAATTATTGTATCCACATACCAAAGATATACTAATAAGATTATAATAGCCGAAACCAGGAACTGCTAAGAAAGCTCGTGAATAAAAAAACGCTTACCTACATACAAAAGCGAAGTAAATAAATAACCCAAGACAGCAAAACCCAAGGGCCACACATCGCCATTTAGCCCCAGACTAAGCCGAAGCTCGTACTATGAGTAAGTACAAGACGACTGATAAACTTACTTAAATACTTTTTTTATAAATAAATACATATATGTACTATACATAGAAAACATTTATTCGTGCTTCAAGACATCGAATGCATTGCATAATGTAGATATTCAAATTCAAATAATTTATTAGAAGCATGTGGTAAGAACTTCTAATTGTATTGTAATACCACATGTTTTCTAACATTTCAAATTTGTTGGTACGCTTTTCTAGGCGAAACATGCAGAAGTTATTGATATGTATTTAACATCTGTTATTACTCATATAAACAAGTAAAAAAGTGTTTAGTTACACAAGGAAAAGCTTGTAAGTTGAAGAAAATAATATAATCCAGATAAAACCATACCAGGAAGCTAGTATTTATTTATTTATTTACTTTATTGCAAACAATTTTTTTCTCCAAAGGGATAAAATAGGGGATGAAATTCTTTTCCACGCGAACGAAGTCACAGGCACAGCTAGTCTTTGATATAATATTATATACATTTAGGTATGTATTTGTACTTACTTAATCATATTTATCTCCTAATCGAGCAACGTGGAATGTTTGTCAGCCTTTTCATTGGCTACAGATTTCAGATGTTAATTTAATAACGTGATGATGATGTTAATGTTGTCACAACTCAAAGCATATGCCGGTAATTGATTACAAATTGGTGGCTAAATCTACGCTGTGGTTTAGCACGTAAACAATGCGTGTTTGTTTGATGATCATTATCGGCTAATGCATCCGCCTAAGGCCTTCCGTTCACTAAAGAGTCGAATTTACGTTTTACATAGCGTTGAATACGACACTGCGTGAAAATAATAATTCAGTTTTTAAAAAGTGTTTTTTAGATCCATGATTCTATGATGACTGCCAAGGTAGCCTTGTCATCATCACCGGACCCTAAATAAATTAGCATTAAGAAAACATTAAAATAGCAAAAATCAAGAAAACACTGTCTGAGGACTGTTGATCTGTTTGTCAAAACAGATTATCGTGTATAAACATACCGGTAATCTCCGAACCTACTGAATAGATTTGAATGAACCTTTTTTATATCTAGTAAGTCTGGAGGCAACATACTAAAATAGATTTTGTAGCCTGGAAAATTATTTATAGTAAGTTAAAATAAAAGCATGGCCAAATAGACCAAAGCCGAGGTTTCTTACAAGACACCTTTTACCCCTTAGCGTCACACTGTTTTTTTGTCCATTTTGATGTACTTAATCCTTATTTTTTTCTTAAAGATACTATTGAACTTTTTTTCTTCAAATAGCCTAATATTAGCATAATAATGTATGTCTGTTATTTTGTGCCCGGCTATTGAAAAAAAATACCTCTAACAAAAACATTGTTTTCCAGTTATACTATGAAAATTTTCATGAAAGCTCTAGTATGAAACCAATACTCTTAAGACAAAGAGAGCATGTATGCAGATATAAAGACAATATTTTTACTAAATTACATCTGACCTTTGGCTAGACCGCTTGAATAACAATGTTCTATGTTTGTACGGGATAAGAGTTTAAGATGTTCCCGTTACGAGTATTAGGGTGCTTTTCCGCAATATAAAATACAAATACTTATTTTCAGTAAAGTATTATATAAGATAAGACATTTGTGGTACAATTTAGGTGGTCTTATCGCTAGTAAATGATCTTTTCAAACCTCTTCAGGTCGCTTGAGACAATGAAAAATGAACAACGATATCTTGCGGATACGTCGACGTCGATATTCATTTTTTTTTATAGTAGCTCGACATAATGGCTTCCCTACGCCTGATGGAAAGCCAAAGAGAAGCCCAAGTCGCTGTGACAACTGGCAAGTAGCTGGTTAGTTACCTGTGAGTTGCCACTGCCATGCCGGCCCAACCCTAACCCCCCACGAGCTCCGGAGACCCTACTCACCAGCAGAAACACGACCCGGAGGTCATTTGGCTGCGGTATTCTATAGGGTGGAGGTCCTTCCCCGGACGGGCAGCTCAATACGAGCGAAGATTCGCTATGCCCTACCTCTCTTAAATTGAAATGATTGACATGAATTTGACATGAATTTATTTCGTACTAGCTGTGCCGGCGACGTCGCACGCGTGGATATCGGGTATCAAAAATAACGGACTTCCATAAAATACCTATCTATGCCTAAGTTTTAAGTTAGACCTCTAGCAATACATTGGTGAACAACCGCACCCAATTCCATTCAGTAGTTTTTGCGTGATGCGCGTTCAAACGTACAGGTAAAAATTTCTCTCGTTTTCCTAACATTTCCCTTCTCTGGAGAGCAGAGGTTGTAGGGTGATGAAAAGTATACTACCTATAACCTGCCTAGGAGTATGAAGAATAATTGTACCAAGTTTCGTCAAAATCCGTTGAGTAGTTTTTGTTTCTATAACGAACATACAGGCAGAGACAGACAGACAAAAATTTTTCTGGTTGCATTTTTGGCATCAGTATCGATCATTAATCACCCCCTGATAGTTATTTTGAAAATATATTTCATGTACAGAATTTACCTCTCTACAGATTTATTATAAGTATAAAGATAGATATACGAATACAGGGATGCAAGGGGGCGCCCTATCATCTGTTCGCTCCAAACCAACCACCCAACATGGTGTTGGTGGTGTGCTTTCTAACGGAACAAGTGAAAACTAAGTAAGTGCGTAATTATGACAATATATTGTCATCAGGGGAGGCCTATGTCCAGCAGTGGACATTAAAGCTGATAATGATGATGTGTAACCAATTCTGGCTTGCGTTTCACTAAACAATGTTGTACAGCCGATTACCCAGATTGTGGGAAGAGGCAGTGCAATAAATATGTCCGAGATTATGCAGTAAGTGGATTACGCGCCGCGTGCGCCCGCACGCATTGTTTGCGTAAGGGCCGTAAGCTAATTATGGCTGCATCTGGACAGTGGCACTCAAACTGTACATCATCAGCCTATTGCAGTCCACTGCTGGACATAGGCCTCTCCAGTTGTTCACCACTTAGGGCAAACTTGGAGGATATACCCATAATCGCCACGCTGGGCAGGCGGGTTGGCGATCGCAGGGCGCAGCTTCTCGCTCCGGTGACGCTGCTGCCCGTCATCGGCCTGTGGTATTTAGCTACGCCTTCTATCGTGATGGTTTTACCGCCATCAGTCGGTTTGCCAGAGCCTCGTTTTGTTGTTCGGCAGGATGCACCACGGGCAGGTGAGGATGGCTTGGAGCGAAAAGGTGATAGGTCGCTCCCTTACATCCCATTTTGACCCTGGAAACATCCCAATTACTCACGCTTGTTTTATCCCGCTCTCCGTCTGTTTGTTTTGTAATAATTCCCATTATTATGTAAGTTTGAGAGCCGTTGTATTTCGAAGGCGGTAGTGTTTCCGGGCATGTGTAGGCCACAGCCGCAGCCGGCTAGGTCGTCAGGCAACATGCTATTGGATTATCGGCCTACCAGACCTACCGCAATAAAACCGTTTCACAACTAGCTTTGTACCTACTTATCTAGGTTTCATATCTGGTTATTATTGTTATGTATTACAATTTGGTATAAATTACCTAAACGTAAGTGCCCAAAAAAACTAGGCACAATTGAAAAAGTATTGTAAATTAATCTTTTTAATTCTTATAAAATTGCAAAACGTGATTTATTCATCATGATCATCAGCCTATTGCAGTCCACTGCTGGGCGCAGACCCCAGTTGTTCGTCACTTTAGGCAAAAATCAGGAGGCTTTACCCATAATTCATTACCCATTCATAATAGAGAGAAAAGATAAACGTAAGAAAGAAAAATAGCAAGGTATTGTAGTTAAGTTAGATTATTATAGGTGAGATATATCTGGCTTTGATAAAATAAAAAAATTAAACCGACTTCAAAAAAAAACACAAACGACCAAAACTAAAAAGCGATAAATAACGTAAATAATTCTGTCCTTAATACATAATTATTTAAATATTACAATTATCACTTATTTTTGAAGTCGGTGCCAGCCTCTAGGTACCTAACGTAGGCTGTTGTTGTATGACGCGCGCACCCGGCAAATCCATAGGTACATTTATTTGTTTGGCTGGCACCGACTTCAAAAATAAGTGATAATTGTAATATTTAAATAATTATGTATTAAGGACAGAATTATTTACGTTATTTATCGCTTTTTAGTTTTGGTCGTTTGTGTTTTTTTTTGAAGTCGGTTTAATTTTTTTTATAAAATAATTTTATTTCTCTATTTTTAGTTGCGTTAATGTGCTGTGACCTTGAATAAAGGCTAATTAATGTCCTTAAGAGTTTTACTTAGGAATGAAAAATTTTGCTTTAAGTCAAGTGAAGACTTTGCGATCTAGAATCAAGCATATCACTTACCAAATCACCTGCCCTATTAGCCCTGCATAAGTACATACTACTACCTAGTTTAATATCGACCAATGTCAGTACTCTCCCCTAACTCCTAACCGTTAAGGAGTTCTGTGGCTTCATCATCAGCACCAGATGTTGACGCCCGGAAGCATATACCTGAGTAAAATATGATTACGTAACAAAAACACCATATGAGCGTACAATTTTCGGTTGTTGCCCTCAATTTCTCCAGGATCCCATCATCAGATCCTGACTTGGTGATAATGGGACCACCTCGGAAGTGTCCTCTGTCGAACTGTCGAAAAATTTTTGAAATCCATCCATAATTGACGGAAATATCGGTGAACAAACATAAAAAAAAAAAAAAAATATTATACATACAGACGAATTGAGAACCTCCTCCTTTTTTCGAAGTCGGTTAAAAAGAGAAAAAAAATTGTTTGTTACTTTTGTACGTAATCGTATGCATGTCGAGTACACCTCTAAGTAGGCATACATAAACATCTAGGATGTACAAAAATGTATTTTTGTGTGTATATTGTGTATGTCTGTTGGTGTACCTTATCAATAAATAAATAATCGCCTGTGCCGTAACTAGGGCGGTGCCAGCAGTGCCCAGGGCGCAGACTTTGGAGGGGCGCAGAAATGATCAGACCAAATTTTTCAGAGGCACAGTTTTGAAAGCTCGCACCGGAAGCATAAAAGGCTAGTTACGGCACTGATAATCGCCACGCAACGTACAAGAAAACGCTACATTTTTAGATATAGCTCTGCTAATATTATAAACTTGCTCAATGTCTTCGTTCACGTTAAGTTTAAAAGTTACTGTCATCATCATCATCATCAGCCTATGACAGTCCACTGCTGGACATAGGCCTCTCCAGTTATTCGCCACAGGGCAAACATCTGGAGGATACACACATAATTGCCACGCTGCACACTGGGGCAAGTACCCTCAAAATGTACCGAAAATTCAAAATAAAAATTACCGCCTTTATACCCACATTTTATCTTACGATGAAGTGTCTTACTAAGGCACATTTTGACAGTGCTCTAACGATTTGTGTTGAACTCAGTAAGCTGCAGCGATTATTCAAAGTTGTTACTATTTAATTTATTGTTTTATTATCCTATAATTCAGTGGATTTCCAGTGATATCTTGACTCGATTAAAGCACTTTTGTTGTGAATTAGCCATGGAACCATCTAGTTTAGGTATGTAACTATGCTAAGAGCCGGTAATTTATATGTTTAATACTATCTATATGGACTACACAAGACTACTATCAGAGCAATGTGAAAAATCTGGGAAAATTATACAAACGAGTTGATACACTTATGAATTAAGCCATATTAAGGTATGTTTACTATCTGAGAATTTTCGTCATAATGTAGGCTTCCAAATTTAAAAAGAAATTTTTGCTACTTTTTGCTACTTTCCGTGATACCCTTGGTACAACAAGCCTCCTTTACTGCATAAATATTTAATTCATGGACCAGAAATTATATCTTATGCGCTTTTACCTATTGGTCAATTAACGGACGAGTCACAAGAAGCAAGAAATAAGGATTTTAAGCGTTATAGGGAACAGAATTCAAGAAAATGTAGCCGAGTAAAATCAAATAGAGATATTTAAAATTTTTTTTACTCAGTGCTTATCCAGTTATCACATATGTACAGAAACGAGTTAAGAACAAGGTTATAAATATTCCTAAAGAAGCATTGTGTTTGTTAAAAGTACCGTGTGTAAACAATCCCAATGATAATACATCAAATATTTGTGATGATGATGATGGTGATGATGACGATGGTGATGATGATGGTGGTTTAATGTATCTTTGAAGTATATAATATATTAAAGCAATTATGATATTCTAACCCCTTTAGTTTAATTGATCACACCTATAAAGGCTTACTGCCCCAGTGTGCGCTGGGCAGGCGGGTTGGCGATCGCAGGGCGAAGCTTCTCGCTCCGGTGACGCTGCTGCCCGTCATCGGCCTGTGGTATTTAGCTACACCTTTACTCGTGATAGTTATATCGCTACTAGTCGACTGCTTGAGGCTCGTTTGATATTCGGCATTATTGATAGCAAAAATAATAGGACCTTACTCGGCTGTGGCGGGAGCCATAGCGCTTATTTCCTGTAAGTTCTGCTAAGCGAAGCCCACAAAGTTTTTCGGTCCTTAAAAAATGTACATAGGTATATAAAACCAAACATAATGTACATGGATTATTAAAAGTTTGTCTAGAACTCACGATTGGGCCATACTAAACTAAACAGCTACTTAAGTCTTAGGTAGTGACCTTTTTACCATAGATTTATTTCGTAACTATAATAGCCCTTTATCATACAATATTGTCACAAAGCAGACGAGTACAGAACTTATTTCCCTAATTAAATGGCTGCGCTTATGCTAATGTTGATTCGTGCGGCTCAGTATCGATATGTCGACGTTCCGGCTTACATTAATGACATTAACTTGGCTTGCGGGCTAATGATGGGACATGGGCGTCTTGTGTATCGATGAAATGCAGTAAAGCATAAGAAATATTAAATAAAATATATCTAATGATGCAAAAATTATGTAGGCACATAATTGTATGAAATTTTACATTTATATACTTCAAAATTTACATGTTTTGGGTTAAGACGATAATGTATTGTTGGTATGTCGTTATTTAAATTTTTAGTGGTGTCGGTTAGCATCAAAGTAATACATTATTAATTAGATAACTAAATAAGAGGCTTAAAAAATTACACAAAGTGCTTTATGAACAAAAAAAGTGAACTGCTATGTTTTTGAGTATTTTCAAATACCAAGAGAATCAAAGTAAGTTTAACCAAAATTTCATGCTAAATCACAGTCTAATGCTAATACTACTTGCGTAGATCATCAATGTCAATACCAGACAGTCACAATTCAAATATTACAATACCTAGAATTTTATAGGAGAAACGAGTCTATACTTATAAGAATTTCTACTTTCTCATTTCAAAATGACTTGCCTTTTCACAAGCGTAGGTACAATTAGTCCGCAGACACCGTTAATATCAAAGAAATTACATTATCACACTGAAATATAATGAAAGTGTAGATGTGAATTACCGCGTTAATTGAAACGCGAAGCCTAGAGTGATTAGGAACAATAGAAGAAGTTGTAGTACGGGAACCTGCAGCTAGAAATTGACATTGGTTTAAAACAATAAAAATATTTGAGGGTTTTTAGTGCTTTTCTTATGATGGACCTGATCTGAAGGTCATTTAATAAGTAATAAAGTTATTACTTCAGGAAATAAACTAGCCACAAGTGAGTTGACGCCTTCAAGAGTTACTAAGTACAATAAATTATTACTCTCGATTTGTAAGGATACCTAAGTCGTATTTATTCGAAAACACCACTCTGAAAACTGATTCCAAAGGAAAATGAATCGTGAAATTGCGCATCATATGTGCACCTAACTGGATAGAGTACATTTTAATCATGAGACATGGATTTGAATATGATAACAATTTTGCAATTGTTAAAGATGTAGGTACGATGTATTTCTAATCATATATGCCATGAATGAAACGGAATGGCAATTGCAAAAATTAATTCTCTAACAACCAATCTTTCTGCAAGATCTATTACCTACTACCAATATCAAGTGAAAAAGTGATATAAATTCGAATAATACGCCCTTGCCGTTGATTTCCTTGTTAAATGCGTTGATTAAACGCTTTATATCTTTTCCAATACAAACCGGCAGCCTTCAAATTAAAACAAAACATTAAAAATAATGTATATCGCTTAAAATGTAATGTTTGCGCCAACAAAGGGTTAAGGATAGAAAAAAAATTTAAACCTTTTCTGGGCTGGGAAAATATTTTCAGTGTGAGAGAGTAGGGAATCTATTAATACGGTAGGTAAATACTATGTTTCTAATAATATGATATACAATTGAAAAATAATGCATCATCGTTAATATTATTATATTAATCACGGGATGGATGGACTGCACGGCATAGGTACCTATAAAAATATTTTATTTTATATTAGATTCGATGAATCAAACCAAATTTTCAAAATAATATAGGTATTTTTTACTAACAGACTCTACCTACACATCCTTCATTAAGTAGGTACTTAAATTTAGACAGAATACAATCGAAACTTCATTCGAATGTGTTAGTAATAATCTAGATGCTAAAAATAAACTGGTGTTTTACGCGATGCCAGCACTATCTAGGGCATTAGGGTAGTTGTGGCTATACAAGTATCATTTTATATTTTGGTTGATGTCAGTTTGTGTTGCCAAATAAATTTGAAAAAAAAACGACCACATCCTGTACTAAAAGTGCTGCTATTAAATGAACAGACTTGCAACCAGAGACAATATTCTCCTAAGCCGATGTACTTGACAATGTTTTTTACTATAGCTATATCTTTTGGTAGCGTTCGGGCGTTGACTCAAAGCAACGATAAAAGGACCAAGAGACAAATAAGTTTCTGAAGTAGATATTGTATTGTTACAGACTTAATCTATGCTGTCGATAAACTGACTTAGATACTTGTATGTTGTAATATACATTTTATACAATACTAGCTGTGCTCGCGACTTCGTCCGCGTGGAATAATTATTTTTTCCCCGTTTTTTTTACATTTTCCATTATTTCTTCGCTCCTAATAGTTGCAACGTGATGTTATATAGCCTAAAGCCTTCCTCAATAAATGGTCTATTAATTTTTCAATTCGGACCAGTAGTTCCTGAGACTAGCGCGTTCAAACAAACAAACAAACAAACTCTTCAGCTTTATAATATTAGTTAAGATATTAATCACTCAGACTAAAACAGACATGTTCATGCACAAATGTTTGTACTGTGCGGGGATCCAACCTGTGACCACTGAGCAGTGTTAGTGGTAGCAAACACTGCTCAGTGATCAAACCAAAAAATTGTCCAGCGATTGTTTTACCTAC
Source organism: Conogethes punctiferalis (assembly GCA_031163375.1). Taxonomy (NCBI): domain Eukaryota; kingdom Metazoa; phylum Arthropoda; class Insecta; order Lepidoptera; family Crambidae; genus Conogethes; species Conogethes punctiferalis. The sequence continues at coordinate 3,787,323 of CM062096.1, read as the reverse complement.
TTATAAAACTTGTTAAAACTATCGAACACTTCCGCGTCACGGTCGCATCCCTAGCAAGTCCACTTTGAAAATTCGATTAACGCTTCATACACTTACGATATTGCCAGTGTCCCATCGGACCGTAGTGGGGACTGCAGCACGCGGACACATCCACCGGCCACCGGTTACCATGACTCCGCCGTGACCAGACCAAGTTGAAGGTTAGTTAGTTAGTTTGAACGAGCATTTCCCGTAACTCGACGTCTAAGCGCGTTTGCGCTCTGACGTCGCAATACTCTGCAAATTTGACACAGCGGCAAAATTTAAAGAGATTCACCAAGTACGTAGAAGAATTCATCAATTTACTAATTTATACTTTTTAACCGACTTCGAAAAAAGGAGGAGGTTCTCAATTCGTCTGTATGTATAATATTTTTTTTTTAATAATTACCTAACCCAAGACATGCCACGCTTGACCACCCATCGCCGTCTAGCCCCAAACTAAGCCGGAGCTTGTACTATAGGTGCTAGATAACTAATAAACTTACTTAGCCACTTTTTTTGTATGTACGTACATATGTACATTTGAACATACTAAGCACCCACACCAATACAAACAGACATGTTCATGCACACAGCTGTTTGTACTGTGTGGGGATCGAACCCACGACCCTTAGCACAGAAGGTAGAGGTCACTACCAAATGAGCCATCGGGCCACTCAAAATAGTATGTTTTGGTTCCAAACGAAACAAAGAGAGTATTATTTCCTACAACACGTGAATTGTAACATAGGAATTATGACATGAGGATATCCTCATGTCATAATTCATGATATCTGGTTCAAGATATATATCTTGAACCACAGAAGCATAAACTTAACAGGTAATTAATCTAAAAGCTTTGCTACCGTATTTTAAAAATACTTTTATTTACAGTTGTATTTTCCTAATTACTCAACAAGTTACAACATTATACATTAGAGTGTTTATTGAGGGATGTAAGGGAGCGACCTATCATCTTTTCGCTCCAAGCCATCCTCACCTGCACGTGTTGCATCCTGCCGAACAACAAACGAGGCTCTGGCATACCGACTGATGGCGGTACAACCATCACGATATAAGGCGTAGCTAAATACCACAGGCTGATGACGGGCAGCAGCTTCACCGGAGCGAGTAGCTGCGCCCTGCGATCGCCAACCCTCCTGCCCAGCGTGGCGATTATGGGTATATCCTCCAGAAGTATGCCCTAGGTGGCGAACAACTGGAAAGGCCTATGTCCAGCAGTGGACTGCAAAAGGGTGATGATGATGATTATGGAAATAGGGATGTCATGGGGGGGGATGGGGGTTAGTTCTACTCGCTTCCGTAGGTTTACCCTTGAGACCCTACAAGTGACCCCTGGGTGGTGCAAAATGAGTAGTCCATATCCGGTGGTAGGCGTAAGCCGTAGCTGGTGACCACCCTCCAAACAAAGCCATTCCGCCAAACAAAATGTATATTTTGTGTTCCGGGATGATGTCTGGAGTAGCTATTTTAGGGAATGGGTCTGGTCTGATGCTTAATTTTTGTACCGTTTTGACCGACCGTGGCTAGTGCTTCTGATGCCTGAATTCGAAGGGCAGCGGGATCCGAAGCACAGTGCACCGCTGGCTGACCGCAGGAAGTTGGGGGCCCAATTAGCGGGCTAGCCACCTGTGAAAGGCTGCCCCGCCACCTCGCGAAAAATCCCAGAATGCTCCACCATGCCGGTTGGCGACCGGACGGGAGGACCTGGTGGCCATCTCTGGGGGGGTTCGGGCGTCCCCGCGGTCTTCGGTTCAGTCATCTCTACGAGGTGCTAGCTGCAAGTCTGTTATATGGTGCATGAAATGACGCATCGGCCAACTGCCATTCTCTTGCCTATAACACTCTCTATTATGAAAAAGAAAGCTAAAAGGAATAAATTTACACAGCGGTTGCACGTCCTCCCATTAAAAGTGCACCTCACAAACATTCGAGGACTGCACTCAAATCTCGTTGCAGTCCATCACCACCTCGAGACTGAAAAACCGCAGCTGCTGTTCCTCACTGAGACGCAGATCAAATGCCCTGTTGATACAGCATATCTAAATTATCCCGGCTACACTTTGGAGCATAAATTTGCTCCTCATGCAGGAGTTTGCGTATATGCTCGTGACGACATTTGTATCAAGCGTCTCAAGAGCCTTGAGAGTTCCAACTTTTCAGTTCTTTGGATTTTGGTGGAGACCGGTTTAGAGCGGATAATCTATGCAAATGTTTATCGATCGCATAGCGGAGATACGGAGACATCCAGGCTTTTTAATTACCTTAGTGAGAAAACGGAAGTAACTCTGGCCCGGTATCCTTCTGCGCAGCTAGTTATTTTGGGGGACCTAAATGCTCACCATCAAGAATGGCTGTTCCCATTCAAAACAACCGACCATGCTGGGAGAGAGGCCCGAAAACTCGCACTTTCACATAATCTTACCCAGCTTGTAAGCTGTGCTACTAGGGTGCCGGATATTGACTCCCACTTAGCCAATTGCTTGGATCTGGTGCTGACTTCGGATCCAGACAGGTACTCAGTGGCGGTATCTGCCCCACTCGGGACATCAGATCACTGTCTGGTAAAGACGATCTCTGTGTACTCCCCTCCAGATCAGAGCCCTAGCGGTAGGAGACGAGTATGGAGATATAGGTCAGCAGATTGGGATGAGATGCGTCACTTTTTCGCATCTTTTCCCTGGCGGCAGGCTTGCTTCTCATCCAAAGATCCGTCGATATGTGCCGATGCTGTTACTGAGGTTATACGACAGGGTATGGAATATTTTATTCCTCATTCAGACGTTCCTGTTGGCATGCGGGCTCGCCCATGGTATAGTTCCGACTGTGCCAACGCTGAGACGCTGAAACAAATGGCATACCGAGCCTGGGCTGAAGCTCGATCGCAAAAATCGCCGGACACTCAATCTTTGAAGAAAGCCTTTAACCGAGCCGCCAAGTCCAGCAAAAAGGCATTGCGCAGGGCTAGATTCGAGCATATCAAACGGGTTGGTGCCAGATTGGCTTCTTACCCGGCTGGAAGCAAGGCCTTTTGGTCGCTTGCAAAGGCGGCTGAATCTAATTTCTGCCTCTCATCTTTGCCTCCCCTGCTTAAACCAGACGGGACTCTTGCCCACACCGCCACCGAGAAAGCAAATCTATTTGCGAATATATTTGCAGAAAATTCTCGTTTGGACGTGGCTAATAAGATGCCACCATTTGTTCCTCCTAGCGGGCCATTGATGGGGGAGGTTAATATCCGTCAGAGGGAGGTGCTCAAAGTCTTGCTCGGTTTGGATGTCAGTAAGGCATCTGGACCCGATGGTGTTCCGGCTCTGGTCCTGCGCAGCTGCGCGCCTGAATTGTCTCCGGTTTTAACACGCCTGTATCGTCTCTCTCTTGAGACTGGGATAGTTCCCGAGTCGTGGAAGCTGGCTAACGTACAACCAGTACCAAAAAAGGGTAGCCGTGCCGATCCGACAAATTACCGGCCAATTTCGGTCACTTCCATACTCTGCAAAACTATGGAACGTGTACTAAATGGCCGAATACTAACACACCTAGAAGATAATGATCTACTCAGTGATCGCCAATACGGGTTTCGGCGTGGCCACTCTACAGGAGATCTTCTGGTGTACGTGACCCACATTTGGAACGAGGCCATCGAGAGGTCTGGTGAGGCTCTTGCGGTTTCACTAGACATCTCCAAGGCATTTGATAGGGTCTGGCACGGTGGCCTAGTGAGTAAGCTACCCTCATTTGGAATCCCGGTTGGTCTTTGCAAATGGATCTCAAACTTTCTTGAGGAACGGTCAATACAAGTAGTTTTAGAAGGCTACACATCTGACCAACAGGCGATTGACGCTGGTGTTCCTCAAGGATCAGTACTGTCCGCAACTCTCTTCTTGCTGCACATAAATGATCTTCTTGTTCCCGGTACCATAGGGTATGCAGATGATAGCACGGTTACGGAGAGATACTTATCCGGGGCGAGAGCCAGCCGGGAGGAGGTCCAGTCTTGTAGGGAGAACTTAATTCTGCAAGTGGATCGCGCATTACAGGTGGTGTCCGATTGGGGTGATGCCAATCTTGTGCGGTTCAATGCAGAAAAAACACAGGCCTGTTTATTCTCGGCTAAGCGTACACCTTTCACTGGTGGTCCTTGCTTCCGAGGTGTGTCCATACCGATAAATGATCACCTGAATCTGTTAGGATTGAAATTGTCGGCTAATTTGAATTTCGGGGATTATATCGAGTCCATAGCACAAACTGCTGCTAGAAAACTGAGTATTCTCTCTAAGGCAAGGCAATACTTCACATCGAACCAGCGTCTATTACTATATAAAGCACAGATCAGACCATGCATGGAGTATTGCTGCCACCTGTGGGACGGATCTGCCAAATACCAACTGGCTGCCTTGGACTCGATTGAAAACCGCGCAATTGGGATAATAAGTGATTCTTCACTAACGGATGAAAAGTTAAGTGATCTTAGTCACCGCCGTCTCATAGCATGTTTGTCGGTATTTTATAGGATACACTTCGGAGAATGTGCAAGGGAATTGCATGATTTGATTCCGTCGGCTCCTTTCCATCATCGGAATACAAGACGCAGGTTGGCTTACCATCCTTACGTAGTTGACATACCACCTATCCGTACAAAAAGATTTGCGAATTCCTTCCTACCGCGAACGGCTAAAATATGGAATTCTCTGCCAGCTGACGTCTTTCCTGAGTATTACAACTTGGAGGTTTTTAAGGCTAGAGTGAATAGGCTATATCTAAGTAAGCATGCTCCATCCTAGACCACATCATCACTTAACATCAGGTGTGATTGTGGTCAAATGCTTTCTTAGAACTAAATAAAAAAAAAAAAAAAAAAAAAAAAAAAATGTCAATTGTCAAGTCAATTGATATACCTACTTTTAAGTACCTAGGTTTCTATCAAAACATCTATAAAGATAACCGAACGAACAAAAAACGATCGTTCGATGTTTTTTAAAACTTTCACCATTGTTCACACTTAGGGCAAACATCTGGAGGATATACCCATAATCGCCACGCTGGGCAGGCGGGTTGGCGATTGCAGGGCGTAGCTGCTCGCTCCGGTGACGCTGCTGCCCGTCATCGGTCTGTGGTATTTAGCTGCGCCTTCAATCGTGATGGCTATACCGCCACCAGTCGGTTGCCAGAACCACGTTCGTTATTCAGCAGGATGCACCACGGGCAGGTGAGGGTGGCTTGGAGCGAAAAGATGATGATAGGTCGCTCCCTTACATCCCCATTTTGTATGACTTTAGGAAATGACTTCACGAATTTTGCTAGTAAATTTCCTGAATCGGTTTTCATGAAATTAAAAATGTAAATTGTAAGTAAATTACTAGGTAAGCAACCAATGTGTTCCATGTACTTTACTAGAATCGTATTTTGGAATTGGTTACGTTGCCTACATCCCTAATCACATAAAAATGTCACATTTTATTTCCAAGCTGTCAAACGGAGGAAATGTTCCACTGTGCACCACAAATAGATTTCTGGACGTGACAATACGGACTTATACGCCCAGTGTGCTTGTACGGTAGCAACAGCATGTAAACAAACGCTTTTATAGACTGATTCTTAAAGAGCTGCTTTTGCTTCTATTTTTATCGCAATTTATTTATCTATTGCAAGGCAATTTGGGTCATTGAAATTTAAGTTCTTTTTCTTTTTAAGCTGACTGACTCGATTTTAAGTAGTCGTTCAAAAAGATTATGAAGAAGTTTTTAAACACAGCAGAAGGCAGCATTATATCACAAACCTTAGTGGTTTATCAAATGCTGTAACACTTGCTATTTATACTGTAATGTTTTTTTAAGTTTAATAAATTAAAAAAAAAACACTTGTTTACCCATCTCCCAATTATTTTGCCTTACACACACGCAACAAGCAAACATTTGTAACTGCTTCTAAGTAATAATCGTGATTTATGACGTAGGTATACAATGATCAAAAAAAAATTGTAAGCAAATAGGGAAGATATTATTAAAATATTTATCAAATAATTTGTTATTAAGATGATAAGAAACATCAAAAAAGCATACCACCAAATGCAGCCTCTGTAATTTCTAATTTATTTACTTTTGGTCACTCCTCCGATGATAAGTAAATACAAAAATGTATGTGGAAAATGCGTAGGCGCTCAGTAAAGAAAAAACACCATAGATTTACCCCCTAATGGGTATGAACTTCTTCATTTTATTATTTTGAATATAGAATCCATATATTTATAACGCCTAGACATGGAAGTAATAAGTACTAATATGTAGTCCATGCGCTTAGATGCGTCTTAATACAAACGTTTCGTCTAAAGTGAAGCCAAAACGATTGTTTATAACATTACAATAGTTTTGGCAGCAATTAAAAACAATCTTGTTGTTGAGTTGTTAAGTATGTACATACAGCGAAATTTCCCCGAGAGTGGGGAAATCGGTGTTATTGTTCTTGATAAAATCAAACATTTTAATTTACGAGACACTTTAAAAATGGATGTCAGTAAAGATGGTTTTATCCTCCAGATGTTTGCTCTAAGTGGCGAACAACTGGAGACGCCTATGTCCAGCAGTGGACTGTAATAGGCTGATGATGATGATGATGATGAAAGATGGTTTGTCGTTTCAGACATTTTCATTAACTTTAATTTTGTTTATTTAGGAAAAAAACCTTACTTAACAATATATTAATACCAAGTACGAGTATATAGTACAACATTTTTCACTAAGGCTCCTTTTCCACAAGTCCACACACATATCACATTAATTACTGAAATTGGGTCAATTAACTATTCGGGGTCAGGGCCGTTGGGTAAATACAGGAAGTCTTGAAAATTATTATTGCTATCTAAAACTATGCGGTAGGTGGTCCGCAAAAGTTGTTCGTTGTCAAAACAACCCATTGGTTGATTGCAAACTATAAATCTTGACCCTTTGAATTTCATTAATAGGTTTCTATTTGCACCGATTTCAGGGGAGATATAAAGATTTTTCATACTCTGAATGTCAAAACTATTTTTAGTTCGAGAGAGGGGGTGTACCTACTTGAGTCATAATATACCAGCCCTAGATTTAAAGTCATTAAGTCAAATATCTTCATTTTTGATTTACGCCGAGAGATATAATCTTCCGATGTTCAAGGCGAGAGTGAATCGGTTTTTGCTGGGTGAGCGCGTTCCATCGTAGACTACGATATCGCTTACCATCAGGCGAATCGCAGTCAAGCGCAAACTCATTTTGAATTAAAAAAAAAAAAACGCTAGATCTATCCAAAACGAACTTAAAAATCTCCAGCACTCCACTAAGCAATGAAGTAGAGGTCTGCTGGGAGCTTATTAAGCAGCATTTAAGATTCTTTAATATGGCCTGACCACAAGGACAATTTTATTCCACTACATTCTTCTTCGGTGGTATTTTAGTTCAGGACTTACAAATAAAATTTAGCGGAAACTCAACGGATTTGAAATAATTAAAACAAAAATTATCTTTTACAATTAAAATACTAAATTCAATTAGTATAATATAACAAATATCTTACTGAAAACTACAGTTCCGTGCGAAGGGACATGATAATCAGATTTTTAAAAAATCTAAAAAATGTGCATTTTTGAGTTAGGAAACTCGTTTTAGACTTGGGTGTGATTGTATCAAAAAGCTAAAAATACAATTCAGTATCATAGACGCGGTTTTATTACACCTATCCACAATTTATTGCTGTAGTAATGAGGTTTATGTTTAATAAACAAAAGTTGAGATTTCTGCTCATTTATTGGTCATGTTTAAAAATAGTTAGTTACTAACGGATTATTATTTAATTGGAAAGGGTGTAGGTTTATATTCAGAAATCAACTTTCTTATAATAAGGGCATAGCGAATCTTCGCTCGAATTGAGCTGCCCGTCCTGTGAAGGACCTCCACCCTATAGAATACCGCAGCCAAATGACCTCCAGGTCGTGTTTCTGCTGGTGGGTAGGGTCTCCGGAGCTCGTGGGGGGTTAGGGTTGGGCCGGCATGGCAGTGGCAACTGACAGGTAACTAACCAGTTACTTGCCAGTTGTCACAGCGACTTGGGCTTCTCTTTCGCTTTCCATGAGGCGTAGGGAAGCCATTATGTCGAGCTACTGTAAAAAAAATAAGATTGTACAGATTTATTTACTGACTGCCTCGTTTGGCTAGTAATCCTATGTGCTACATGACTACGAAGGAGGGACTTCTCGGTTGTTCTTCACAGTGGCATCGTCGTGGTCCTCCCGAATGAGGGCTTTCTGAAAAAAAAAATCCACTTTTGATTCGTATATAAAGTAACTTCACGAACTTATACCGAAGGTTAACTTACCTATCAGGCTCGGTGGCTCAATTGGTAGTGACCCCTGCCTTCTGAACCGAGAGTCGTGGGTTCGATTCCCACCCGGGACAAAAATTCGTGTGATGAACACTTGTGTTTGTTCCGTGTCTGGGTGTTAATATTTGTATTTAAGTATTTATTTGTGGTACCTTCGTTGTTCTGATACCCATAACACAAGTGCTTAAGCTACTTACTTTGGGATCGGAGCAATGTATGTGATGTTGTCTGATATTTATTTATATTTATTTATTTATTTATGTACCTATATCAAAGGACATCAGCGCAGACTTGATTAGGAGTCGAAGTGGTCGCCATGGCCGAAATCCCATCCTCATCATCATCAATCATTTAGAAAAAAAAAACAAAATAAATGTTTTCTGGTATTATGTATACGTCTAATAAATTTCTTGATAGGATCAGATTTCAGACGTATATTTCGTTTGGTTACAGAATATACTTACTCGTAATATTTTCTTACATTATGAAAAACCTATTCATCATAAAATGATATACAAGTCTTGTAAAAGCATTACAGTCTGCCAATTTCGGTAATGGCCTAGAAAATAATATCGTCTTATGACTAATATTTGTAACAACCAATATTTTTAAAGTAATCATTCATGTGATTTATCTATCTAAAGAGAAAAAAATGAAAGCATTCGAAATAAATGTATGGATATTTGTACATAGGTAAGAATAGTCTTAGCGACGCACAGACGTATAGTGCCCAAAATCATATTGGTTTTTGGGTACCTATGCGTTCGCGCGACGCATAGTAACGTTTGTGAATTACCTATGCAGTAAGACAAATCACTCAAATAACAATGTCCAGCAGCAGTTTTTATAGTAGCTCGACATAATGGCTTCCTTACGCCTGATGGAAAGCGAAAGAGAAGCTCAAGTCGCTGTGACACCTGGCAAGTAACTGATCAGTTACCTGTCAGTTGCCACTGCCATGCCGGCCCAACCCAAACGAGCCCTGGAAACCCTACTCACCGGCAGAAACACGACCCGGAGGTCATTTGGCTGCGGTATTCCATAGAGTGGAGGTCCTTCCCCGGACGGGCAGCTCAACTCGAGCGAATATTCGCTATGCCCTACCTCTCTTATTGATGATGAGGTGAAGATGTGTTGAATGTCTGATTGTTTTAATACGTAGCATCATTAAATACGACATTATTTTTAGACATCGCAATAATAACAGCCAGTCTAAAGTCATACTAAAGTAAAAGTCAAAAATTATTTGCTTGACTTGGCGGAAACACTTTGTGCGCCCAGATTTACGAAGACGCCTAATGGCCAGTACAGTAACTGACAATTTACAAAATTGTCGGATTGCGAAAACTGCTCCACGCTTGGGTTTTGCGAAGTAATCACATTTAACAAGTTCTACTTACTAACAGACGCTGTCTGCACTAGAAAGTTAAGTTGAAATATTTGTTAGAAAAATTCTCTAGCAACGAATAAGAACGGTTAAAATTTGTTTGACCAATCAGGAAAGAAATCTGAAATGAGGTATCCGGCAGAAAACCAAAGTCACCGAGCATAACTCACCGGATTAGTAAGCTGAAGTGGCAGTGGGCTAACCATTGAAAATAGAATTCTATTAAAAAAAACCGCATCAAAATCCGTTGCGTAGTTTTATAGAATAGAATAACGTTTATTGGGTACGTATATTTACACACAAAAGAATACTTAAAAACTAACATTAAAACCTAATACCAAACAGCTCAGCTATTGGTATTCTGCGGATACCTTGGCAGATTTAGGTGGCAGCGCAAACGACAGACTATCCGTGACGCACTTTTTAGTCTGTGATGCAATTATTTGCAGTAACGCACACGACGCGCAAAAATCTGACGCGGATATTTCACAGACTCAACGCACATCTTCGATCATTCTGTCGGCAGAGCTGTAGGGATCAAGATGCTCTTTTTAAATGTCTCAGACGCAGACTCTATCGCAAAAACAAAAAGTGTGTCGTCTGCGCAGCCCCTTATAGATATAAGCATAATTATTAAGCATACATAGGGACAGACAGAAAACAAAAGCGACTTTGTTTCATACTCAGTAGTGATTATAACGCTTATAGGATTTAACCGGTTAATCGCCGTTTCAGCGCAAAAAGGATGATTGGGCATATTGTCATTTGAACTTTGCACAAACAGTTAAGGTCTAAACAATTTGACAAAGTGCCGAGACTATTTAAGTACTTTAAGAAGTTTCGGAGATCACGAGAGTTGTTCAAACTTATTAATTACTTGCAGGCTAATTTGTAATTATCCTTTTACTTACTGCATACTTTACCATTTTAATCCGTTCGCATAGATTAGCGGATAAATAATGAAATATCTGACAACATCACATACTTTAACCCGATCCCAAAGTAAATAAATAACCCAAAACATGCCACGCTGAGCCACACATCGCCGTCTAGCCCCAAACTAAGCCGAAGCTTGTACTATGGGTATTAAACAACTGATAAACTTACTTAGATACATTTTTTTTGTTAATAAATACATAATATGACAGGCTCGGTGGCTCATTTGGTAGTGACCTCTGCCCTCTGAGCCAAGGGTCGTGGGTTCGATTCCCGCACAGTACAAACATTTGTGTTCATGAACATGTCTGTTTGTATTGGTCTGGGTGTTTTCTATGTATAATATGTATTTATTTACAAAAAAAAATGTATCTAAGTAAGTTTATTAGTTGTCTAGTACCCATAGTACAAGCTTCGGCTTAGTTTGGGGCTAGGTGGCGCTGTGTGGCCCAGCGTGGCATGTGGCATGTGCATGTGTAATATACCTACATAGAAAACACCCAAAGTAAGTAGGTAGCTTAAGCAGTAGTGGTATAGAAACCGAAGTGCACAGATGATAAATTTTAATATCCAGACATAGAACAAACACAAATGTGAATGAATGGTTGTCCTGGGTGGGGATCAAACCCACGTTCAAAAGGCAGTAGCCAAATGAGCCAATGAGCTGATTAGCTGATAAAAATGTATATTATAATTTATATTGCAGTCCACTGCTGGACATAGGCCTCTCCAGTTGTTCGCCACTTAGGGCAAACATCTGGTGGATATACCCATAATCGCCACGCTGGGCAGGCGGGTTGGCGATCGCAGGGCGTAGCTTCTCGCTCCGGTGACGCTGCTGCCCGTCATCGGTCTGTGGTATTTAGCTACTCCTTCAATCATAATGGTTATACCGCCACCAGTCGTCTAGGCCTCTCAAGTTGTTCGCCACTTAGGTCAAACATCTAGACGATTGTCATGGCAACCATTGCCACCTATTTGCACATTGCAAAGTACCTATTAGGTACCAACCTAATAGGTACTTTTCTGTGTTTTTGTTTTTTCATGCTAGAACATTATTTTCTATAAATAGTTGTAATATCCCAATCAACATGATTGATATTCTACGGTAACCGTCTGGACAAAACGTTTTGCGAATTCATTAGACCCACTTGACAGAAAATTATATGATCGATATCAAAATAGACCTTATAACATAGACTTAGGAGTTTCTTAACGCATGAGCTGTTCCTTGCAACTACGAGTAACTATATTAATGGCTAACTAAGTAGGGTCACTGCCCCTGTATTCTATGTAGATGCCGGAATAAGCTACGAGAATAATCATAACTAATATTATAAAGCTGAAGAGTTTGTTTGTTTGAACGCGCTAATCTCAGGAACTACTGGTCCGAATTGAAAAATTATTTTTGTGTTGAATAGACCATTTATCGAGGAAGGCTTTAGGCTATATAACATCACGCTGCAACTGTTAGGAGCGAAGAAATAATGGAAAATGTAAAAAAAACGGGGAAAAAATAACTATTCCACGTGGACGACGTCGCGAGCATAGCTAGTGATCTATAATAGGCCGTTGTACGAAGCGGTTTGCTTGTTTAATTTTGTAATTTTCAAATTGTGATGACTCGGACACTTCTTCGGATTTTCTGAAGATATTTATTTCCATCTTGCAAGAGCAGGATGAGTATATTAACTGAAATGTGTTAGCATTAATAGAATTATTACCTAACATTAATATTATTAATGCTGTATTTATAATTAAGTGTTAATCTTATTTTGTGTTAGGTACCATCGTTGTTCTGATACTCACAAATAAATACAAGACCTCAACTACTTACCTACTTTGGGAGCGGAGTAATAATTGGGATGTTGTTTGTATTATTTTGATATATTTTTAAGGGACCAATGTTTTCATCAATGTTACTTTAATTAAATCAAACAAATTACGATCTCTAATCTTTCATGTCTGGAATAACCGAATTTGAGGACGGGAAACTATAAAATGTTTGAAAATTTCACAAAATCTGCCAATTTTTTGGCAACAAAATCTATTTATTTATTTATTCTTTATTGCACAAGGAAAGTACAAATGGCGGACTTAATGCCGTGTGGCATTCTCTACCAGTCAACCATTGGGCGGGCCAGAAAACTATACCTAATGTGGTGCGGTCTATTCTATTCTATTTTGAAATATATACCTATCAAGGCCACATACTAAAATCTACATAATAAATCTCCAGTGATATTTTCATACTGTCAGTAGTATTTTAGCAAATCTATCAACGATCTGTAACAGCTACTTTTTTACTACTACTTATACAAAACACACATGTAATAAATCTTCTGACCCCTAATAATGCTTTCTATCAAGTCAACGATACGTTTCGTGATCGCGTGTAAAAGCTTCGACAACGGAAACTTTTATAACTAAAGTAAGTAATAGAACGCTGGGAAACTGATTTATATCAATGTATAGAAGCTATATAATGGTAGTTTTCTAGCAAAAGGCATACTTACTTTGTATCTTGTTTGCCTACAATAAAATAAAAGATTATTAACGTAGTAAGCTGAAGTGGCATAGGGCTGGCCACATCAGCCGCAGAACCGATAACCGTTGGGGTAAACGAGTTTTGGAGTGGAGACCGCGTTTCGGCAAACGTAGTGTAGGACGCCCTCAGGCCAGGTGGGCTCAGGCCAGGTTGTCGGTTCCGCGGCTGATGTGGCCAACCCGTGTGATGCCGCGGCCACACATTGGAGACATTTGCACCAACGTAACGTTTTGCACCCAATGCACCAATGTGTGTATCGGTACTTTGACACAATGAAGACATTGAGCGCATACTATTGGGCATTGGACAGTGATTGGACGCAAAGTTGAATCCAATGTGGGGCCGCGGCATGCAGCGAACAAAACAAGAAAGAAATATTCAAATCGGTCGGACGTTTTTTAGTTTTTTATAGAACCTAACGAATACCGATTCATTTTTATATGTAGATTTATACAGGCGTAATGCACGCTGCCGCCATCTATGGAAATAGGTTTTATTGTTTCATTTTTTTTCTTTTTTTTATATATTTTTTTTAATTGACTACTTACATCTTGATGTGGACAGACGTTGAACTGATACAACTAATGATGGATACAACGAATAGGCACCGATAAGTGGGGCAAATTCCAAAGACTCACAGTGCACGTTTCGCCTCTACTTTCTTAATACGAGTACGAACGGCAAAATTATGGAACTCTTTGCCAGGCTTCTTGTTCCCCGAGACATACAATCTTCCGATGTTCAAGGCGAGAGTGAACCGGTTTTTGCTGGGGGGAGCGCCCTCCATTGTAGACTGCAACATCGCTTACCATCAGGTAAATTGCAGTCAAACGCAAACTCACATATTGAAAAAAAAAGATTTAAAAAATCCGGATTTTCTAAATCACAGAGGTCAGAACACAAACTTTTAGCAAAAATACCTTGAATCAAAAAATATTTTTTGTAAAGACAACGCCGTCATGACGCTGAGTGCCTTTATAATTCATGAATAGCAAATTATGCACCATTTTGCGGAGAAAAAAAAGATGTATTTTATCTTAACTAATATTATAAAGCTGAAGAGTTTGTTTGTTTGTTTGTTTGAACGCGCTAATCTCAGGAACTACTGGTCCGAATTGAAAAATTCTTTTTGTGTTGAGTAGACCATTTATCGAGGAAGGCTTTAGGCTATATAACATCACGCTGCAACTATTAGGAGCGAAGAAATAATGGAAATGTAAAAAAAAACGGGGAAAAAATAAGTATTCCACGCGGACGAAGTCGCGAGCACAGCTAGTTTGTTTATAAATGTACAAATTGGGCATCGTAAGTCCGTCTTTTTGAAGTAACAATTTTATGTAGATAAAAGTGACACCTTGATTATGCCAAAAGGAATGCTTATGCACGCTTAAGATATCTTGAGCTTTGTTCTAAGTCTTCCTCGTAATATAATTACATATTTTAAACGTTTTTGTATGTGATGGATCATTATTTTGTAAATAATTAATCTTCATTTATAACCGCCTTGAAAAAACGAGGGGGTTCTCAATTCGACTGAATTTTGTTTTTTGTATGAATTGTTTATTTATTTTATTTTATTTATTTTTATTTACTTGCTTGTCACATGGTTATTTAGATGAAATATAAATAAAGTAGGTACTTTGTACACATGACACCCCGTAGGGGCACCGTAAGATGAGATGTAAGCGGTTTATTAAATCTCGGTAAGTTTATCAGTTGTCCAGTACCCATAGTACAAGCTTCGGCTTAGTTTGGGGCTAGGTGGCGATGTGTGGCCCAGTTTGGCATGGCTTGGGTTATTTATTTAATTAATTATTTAAGAACATGGTTACCAACAAATAAGTATGAAATATCCTAGTCAAAATGAGTAATATAAAAATTGTTAATCAGACAAAGTGATACTATAGAGAAATATGGCGTCATATTACTATCCCATTATACAATTTCCTTTTTTTTTTATAGTGACACAGAATAATGAGAGATAAGAGAGGTAGGGCATAGCGAATCTTCGCTCCAATTAAACCTCCCGTCCGGGGAAGAACCTCCACCCTATAGAATACCGCAGTCAATTCTGCCGGTGCACAGTTTCTGCCGGTGAGTAGGGTTTCCGGAGCTCGTGGGGGGTTGGGGTTGGGCCGGCATGGCGGTGGAAACTGACAGGTAACTGACCAGTTACTTGCCCGTTGTCACAGCGACTTGGGCTTCTCGTTCGCTTTTATCAGGCGTAGGGAAGACCTTATGTCGAGCCACTATAAAAAAAAAAAGCTCTTCGGATAAACTCTATCATTGGCCAAGAAGTTAAAATCTTAAGGAGTCTCTTAATCTACTCCTTGCAGTACACGGCGCCGTCCTCGAAATTGTTCAAAAATATGTTTACCTCGGACAGACATTGCGGTTAGGTAGAAACCACTTTGAGGACGAGAATTCAGCTAGGCTGGGCAGCGTTTGGGCAACTTTGTCGAGTCTTCACATCGCCGATCCCACAGTGCCTATAGACGAAAGTCTTCGATCAGTGCGTTCTACCGGTTATGACATTCGGAGTCGAAACGTGGACACTCACGGTACGGCTAGTATAGGCATTCATCATCATCATCATCATCAGCCTATTACAGTCCACTGCTGGACATAGGCCTCTCCAGTTGTTTGCCACTTAGAGCAAACGTCTAGAGGATATACCCATAATCCCCACGCTGGGCAGGCGGGTTGGCGATCGCAGGGCGTAGCTTCTCGCGCCGGTGACACTGCTGCCCGTCATCGACCTGTTGTGTTTAGCTACGCCTTCAATTGTGATGGTTATACCGCCACCAGTCGGTTGCCAGCGCCTCGTTTGTTATTCGGCAGGATGCACCACAGGCAGGTGAGGTTGGCTTGGAACTAAAAGATGATAGACCGCTCCCTTACATCCCCGTATAGGCATTGGGCAATGCCTATGTCCAGCAGTGGACTGATGTAGTAGACTGATAATGATTATGAATTATCTACTCCTACGTAGCAGCATTTCTTCGTGAGTATCCACGGGAAGAAATGCTGCGATGACTTAGTATTCTTTTTCGTCACAGCACGGTGCAACTCCGCAGCGTTCCTTCAATATAGCCATCTTTGATCTGTATTAAAACGGATTCGTTCACGGCGTAAGTAAACACGTTCCGATCGAAATCGGTAAACGCCTAATTCAGACATCACTAAAGATCTTGATAATATACGATCTTCTGTGATGCTACCAATCGGGCTTTTAGTGTTCTGTGGAAAATAGCTTTAGCGATGAGTTATGAACCTTTGTCGATAGCCTTGATATTCCATGGTACAGGTAAAATGCACATAATTTTTTTCTTCTTCTTCTTCTCGAGTCGATGACAAAACGACTATACGAGTATGTTGTGGGACCAAAACTCTGAGACGCGGATAGCTCCATCACTGGCGGTCAGCAAGTCTTCGTACAGACAGGAGTCTGGACACGCGGGGCACTGAAGTAGATGTGCCATAGTTTGTGGGGCGACACCGCATGCACACCGATTGGCAGAGGCATCTAAATAAGGCAAGACTAGGATGATAGCCAGAGCTTTGACCTTGTCATCATCACCGGACTGTTGGGGGAGTGCAAGGGTCTCATGCTTAAGCTAAGGCGCGAAAAATTAAATACTATAATGTAACTATATACTATAATGTGTCTCACATTAGGCCAGGCGGAGTGACGATTCGAACGGGAGTGAGCTGGTCGGCTGGAACCCGTCAGTTTCCCTAGGGAGGTCGAGCGGAAGGCTCTCATATGCGAGAGCAGCAAGGCGCGAAAAATAACATAGAGATACATTGGGCCAGGCGGAGTGATGATGTCCAGGGCAGGGCATAGCTTCTCGCTCCGGTGACACTGCTGTCCGTCATCGGTCTATGGTATTTAGCTACGCCTTCAATTGTGATGGTTATACCGCCACCAGTCGGTTGCCAGTGCCTCGTTTGTTATTCGGCAGGATGCACCACGAGCAGGTGAGGTTGGCTTGGAGCGCAATGATGATAGACCGCTCCCTTACATCCCTCTGATGACCTCTAGGTTTCCAGTGCCTGCTAAGGGGTGTTATCAGACACTTTGATAAAGACCGGCCGGTGTAGGCGAAATTCGGTCAAGAGATCGTTACCAGCTGAACAAACTGCATAAGTGGTTTATTTTTACTTTCGCGTAATTTATGAGAAGAATAAAGCCTCGCCTCTTGAAGCTTTTAGTATAATATTAATTTGTTAAGCACCTTGTCTTCACATTGTTATCCTATTCGTTACTTTTAAACTTCAAGTGTTATTCTTTAGTAGTAAATAAATAAATAAATATCAGACAACATCACATACATTGCTCTAATCCCAAAGTAAGTAGCTTAAGCACTTGTGTTATGGGTATCAAAACAACGAAGGTACCACAAATAAATACTTAAATACAAATATAAACACCCAGACACGGAACAAACACAAGTGTTCATGACACGAATGTTTGTCCCGGGTGGGAATCGAACCCGCGACTCTTGGTTCAGAAGGCAGGGGTCACTACCAATTGAGCCACCGAGCCAGTAGTGACATAGCACAGTGGCTTCCTCTTGTACGTAAAGCGGGAGAAGTGAAGTGTGTAGTCCAAGTCGCGGCGGAAACAGTCAAGTAATCGAATCAATAACTTAACAACCAAGGGGCCCTTGAAAGCCACATCATGCTGAGTGAGTCTGGTTTTCCAGCTTTATTTTCTTTTTTTTTGGTATTTTTTTTCTTTTGATTGCTAATAAGTAATAATGTAATATGTATTTCTTTTTGTTGATATGTTGTTGCGATGGCCATAATAAACATTTCTTATTTATTAGAACCAACTCTGCCGTTGTCATCAATTTAGCTTTTTCCATTTGTCTATCTGCATTTTTATAAAAACATTTACATATTTTCAAGAATGTAGTAATATTCTATTTTCAAATTTAATATTTTTTAATTTTCTATTGTCTGTGCTGTAAAAAATTAAAATACAAACGTTTAACGTTTTATTTGTGCAAAAATATCCGCATTAAACTAAAATTCAGACAAACAGAGCTTCAGGGAAAAACGAATGAAGATAAAATTAAATAAATCACGTCCTCATCAAAACGCTATGCCATCGATAAAACATCCGTATCTCATTTTTAAAAATAGCACCACTGTCGATTGGATTCGATTTAAGTTGCTCAGTACGGCGCCGTTCAGCTCAGAGTGTGCGCACGCGACGTTTATTTACAAACATCCTTTAGGAAATTAACTTTACGAGCTTTTTTATTGACTTTTATCGTAAACTGAGAGAAATCGGATGTTGTGAAGTGGCAGAGACAAGATTCGGGATGCCGAGTGTTGTCTATTCGTTCGGTTCTAAAATTCGGTGTGCAGTGGAATCAATTGTAGGAATAACGATGTCTATTTTGTAAACAGTGAAAAAGTTTTTATTAAATTCAAGTATTAGAATAACTAAGTCCTTCCTTTTTGTAAACAGTGAAAAATTACGTTCCGGTAATGTGAATCGATGTTAATTACTAATAAAATGTACCTAAATGACACATAAATAATGCAGCAGTACAATACCCAACATTTGCAAGTTTATATGCGTTGATAGTTTAATGTTAAAATCGTGACAATAGTAGTCAGTCATCATGAAGCGACGGAAAAAGGATAGCCAAGTTCGCGTACGTTTTAACGTAAAAAGTGCGGTGAGTTTATTTTTGTTATTCTCGATCGATTTCTAATGTTATTAGTTTATTTAAACTTTATTGAACATTTGCCATGTATTCATTCTCTCCAAATTAAGGCTACATACTTTTTAGCCAAGCTGCCTTATCACGGACGAGTAGGTAACCCTGTTTTATGAATGTTTCGTCTATACTTAAAGATCGGAACGGAGTACAGATACTATTTCAAACTTCGTATAAATATTTATATGAGTAAGTACCATAATCATTAATCTAATAGATTATAGATTAGTCCCAAAGTAAAGATTCTGTATAGATCTTAACACTCGTTTTTATAGAAATCAGAACAACGAAGGTTTCCTTTTTTCTTTCTCCCTTACTCGTATTAAATGATTATTATTTTCATATCTCATGAAAAAGGTTATATTTTTATATACGTACAGTAAAAGATTAGGTTTTCATGCTTTTTAATTTCTTCATGAAGAATATAGTCACACGCTAGGTGTGCTAGCCAAGTTTCAGCTAAAATCTCTGGCGATCTTTATTACAGTTACGATTACTTGTAGAACCTTCGAAATAATCACACGTTTGGAAAACACCAATAAAAACTCAGCATCATTTACACATTCTCCGCTATAACTCTATCGAAATAGTACAGACAAAAATATCTCCAATTTCTGGGTGAGCTTTTCTGACCTACATTTTCATCACTAGCAGATTTTTAACCAATAAAATTGTCCATTTGCTATGCCTGGGCTGAATTGTGATATTGTTCTTAGGAAGTAATCATAAATCATAGCCTATGATATATTTATGATATTTTAATTATATTACTGTCAAGCTTAATTAAAATCCGTTCAGTAGTTTTTGCGTTCACGTACCTACTCACGTTCACTCTTCTTAACTAATATATAAAGCTGAAGAGTTTGTTTGTTTGAACGCGCTAATCTCAGGAACTACTGGTCCGAATTGAAAAATTCTTTTTGTGTTGAATAGACCATTTATCGAGGAAGGCTTAAGGCTATATAATATCACGCTGCAACTATTAGGAGCGAAGAAATAATGGAAAATGTAAAAAAAATGGGGAAAAAATAACTATTCCACGCGGACGAAGTCGCGAGCACAGCTAGTTCAAGATAAATAAAAAAAATATAATAGTGAATATAATAGTGAGTAAAGTTCAAAACGGTCATCATCATCATTAGGGGTGAGCCTTCCGCTCCCCCAACAGTCCGGTGATGATGACAAGGCCTCCCTGGCCATCATCGTAGTCATTTAGAAAAGAATTGTTTGGCTTACTGCCTGCACCTGAGTTTCTTCACCGCACCACACGTAACCGATTCCAATTCCATCCTCGTCATCTCGATGGTTGGCGATCCTCCACTGTACGCTTTATGAGGAACTTCTTGCCGCGCGCCTCAGTTTTGTGGTACCAACTTCCTGCGACAGTCTTTCGTGTAGCGTATTCATATTAAGGCCGGCAGCTAAACTCGGTTAGAGTTGCTGGTGTCCATGGGCGGTGTCGACTGCTTACCATCAGGCATCACACTTGCTCGTCTGCCGCCTCTCGCATAAAAAAAAAAGAAAAATCACGCTCACCTCACAAGGTTGGCTTGGAGCGAAAAGCCGCTCACTTACATACCTACATATTTTACTGCTATCTATTTCGTTGGATAGATTTAGTGAATACAAGTGCGTTGGCCGCACATAAACTATACACATTCGGCCAATAATAGATATCCGTTGTCCCGGAGCCGGCCGGTGTCGCAGCCTTTTGATGCCATCGGAGGCGCAAATCAACTGGACTTAGACGTACAGTCAACAGCATATCGACTAAGACTTTGTTTTTGGATATAATGACTGGACTATCTTATAATGGCAGTGGCATTAGTGAGAATCTCTCGATCCCAAGACGTGTAGTCGTAGGGCTAATGCCACAGCCACAGCGGCAACACATTTCAACCATTTATGCATGCCGTGGCAGCCTCTAATTAAGGCGTCACTTTAGCACTAATAATAGAACTATTGTTTATACCATGTTACTGAGTGATTGTTTTGTTGGCTGTCCTTAAATAAATAAATAATACCACAAAACGGCAGATTTAGAAAGGTGAGATACGAGAGGTCAACACAGCAGCTGAGCAATCAACTGAAATCTAGTTTTTTTGGAATGTAATTTACATTAGTCTCCATTATCTCTCTTCTACAAGAAGGTCTTTAGTCACTATCCAAATGTTGATATTACAATTTGAAAAAAACACTTTATATTATATATTTTTTCGTCTGTAATCTTACAACATACTAAGTTCTACATATTACACAATAATATTTTTCCAGACCAAAGTTTTTGCTCAGCGGCGAATCTCCAGCGACAGTACCCAAATAAGCTTGAGATATTAAAGTTTTGTGCATTTTGACAATGGACAAAATTTAATACTGGACTTGTAAAGTGAAAATCTTGGACTGTAAAGAACTTACTCAATAGTAGTTCCAGAGTCAGTAAATTGGCAGTGATACAGTCCCGGGCATCGAAAAGCCCGTTAAGTTTTCTCTCTCCGGTCGTATAGAATTTGATTATAGTCCAGTCCAGGGATAAGGGATGTACGGGAGCGGCCTATTTTCTTTTCACTCCAAGCCAACCTCACCTGCCCGTGGTGCATCCTGCCGAACAACAAACGAGGCGCTGGCAACCGACTAATAGCGGTATAACCATCATAATTGAAGGCGTAGCTAAATGCCACAGGCCGATGATGGGCAGCAGCGTCACCGGAGCGAGAAGCTACGTCCTGCGATCGCCAACCCGCCTGCCCAGTGTGGCGATTATGGGCATATCCTCCAAATGTTTGCCCTGAGTGGCGAGCAACTGGAGAGGCCTATGTCCAGCAGTGGACTGCCATAGGCTGGTGATGATGATGATGATAGTCCAATTAGGTTATGAGAGTAAATTAATACAGAGTGCACTTATGTTTGCACATACACATTTAATTTTGTGCACATTTTTATGTCCTGCGAACTTCTCTAGTCTCCTTGGAGATTGGCAGCCATGAAAGCCGAAATTCGGTCAAAAAGAGAGTATCATCTAAATTACATCGCTGACTGTACCCCTCCATGCGATCTTACTTCGGATCACGTCTCGCATTCATCATAACCATTGTACCACACCTTTTGTGGACCACGAAGGACCACTGAATACATTTTGTAATAATAAACAGATTTATATTTGTAAGCCGAAGGAAATAGAGTATTTGTATGGGTGGGAATGTCTGCTTGTTTTTCAGTATGTTATGTATTGGTTTGGGCGTTTGCTATGTATAATATGGAGGTATCTATTTTTATTTATTTATTGTATACAAGTCCGGTAACATATATATCTTAATATATTTTATACATGTCTTTATTGACAAAATTTTTAAAATGTCTAGTACCCATATAACATGATCCTCCGATCATGGATTAAACAGTAAATACCTAGTAAAGGCAATACATTTTCTTCATAACCCAAGAAATGCCCTTTTGAGCCACAGAGCCATCTAGTCCCAAACGTATCCGAAGCGGAATTGTATACAATAAATAAATAAAAATAGATACCTCCATATTATACATAGCAAACGACCAAACCAATACATAACATACTGAAAAACAAGCTGTATGTTTAACAATAGGTAAAAGCAAAAATAAAATAAAACACGAGGCCGGAAATTGATACGAAGTGTACCTAAATGATAGTTTTTTTTTATCATAGCGGTGCGGATGCTATAATCAATAAATGACCAATTAAGTCATCAATGACCTAATTGTAGGCGTTAACCAATGATGGATAGACAAATAGATAAATCACAAACCTTTGACAGCTGTGACCTGACACAATAGAAACTGTATTGTTTGACGGACGCCGGTGACCAAAAGGGCAATTAACACATTAAAAAGAAATTATATTAATAAGGGAATAAATGCATCTAACAAAATAAATGCATCAACAAACTGACCTCAAACAAATGTTTCCATGGTCCTATTGCTATGCCGTTCCTCTGGATTCCTGGACTAACCCAATTTACAGGTCATATTCTAAATTGACCGGGAATTGAACCCGGCACTTCCAAACTATCAGCGCTTTGGTAGCACCCTACACAATGTACGACCCTATGGTCGTAGCTTTTAACTCGGAAATGACCAAAATAAAAGTAATTTCGTTTTTCTTCTATAAAATCTTAACCCTGGAACCTTTACTCCCTTGAATTGTTACCGAGTCCTTTATTGACAAAAACACTCGGTTAAAAAACTTTTTTACCATATCCGGAAATCGAACCGGGAATTGTCACCGTCTTCAGGCGAAGCTTGACCAACGGAAGTCACACCGTACCTACTACATCTCAGTCAGATCTCTGGAAAACATGAAGCGATAAGACCGCCTAATTTAACTAAGCAATCTACTCATGTTATCATTATGTGTATTTATTTGTCTAAGCTATTTTGTATGAGTTCCCATGTCGACTCTTGTTTAACGTCATATTTCGAATTAAGACGTTTCTCGAGCCTCGTTAATTTGTATTATATTCATTTTAAAAAATAGACAATAATTTTCTTTTCGCACTTGCTTCCTTGTTTCAACATTTAATTAACCTGTACGTGTATTTTTGGAAAGCGTTTGGGAGCGAATGGTGTGAAATATAATTTAATACTTACTACTATATTTAGACGGCCTTTTGTAATACAAATAATTTTCTCAAGTATGGCACAGATATACCTATATGGCGAAATTAATATATTGTTCCTTTAAAATAAGCATTATTATGATCCTAATAGATAGGTAGGCAATGCCTGTTATTAATAATGTAATTTGTGATAAGATAATGTAATTTATTTTACCCACATCCCTACAATGTAAAATGAAAGAGTGTTTTTCAAAATATGTCTGTAAGTTCTCTGCGTAAAAAATATTTATTATTTGAATCAATGATTTACATAATGCAAAAATTAATTAGATAAACCAATTCAATTGATCAATTTTAATAATCATCATCATCAGGTTGTGAATGTCCACATAGGCAGCTGAACATAGGCTTCGTCCCATGACAGTTGCCATTTGAGGGACGAAGAGGCGAATCGACATATTCCAATTTACATGCATTTCGAATTTTTACTTTTTGCTTTGCTGTAGGCCAAAGATCAATTTCGACATATTTCGAGTTATTGAACGCACAAAATCGGGATGATTCAACCACTGCAATGTCACAGTGTGTTACCAAGCCAAATGGCCAGTTTATTTGCTTATCATTTCCCGTGTTTGCGAGGCTATTGATCGCCTTGGTCGCCCGTTAACCGAACCTCAGTACCGGACGGTCAAAGGTTAGGTGATCAGGTGACGGGGATATTGCGCATTTTTCTCGCAAAAAGTTTACGAAAAATTGTGACGGTATTTTTTCGAAATGTGACATGAAACTGGATATAAAGTGATTTTTTAAAAATAAATTAGACATGTTCAGAAGTAATTTATCTTTTTTAACTGATGTCATAAAATCTCTTAAATAAAAAAATAGCGGCATGCCAGAAAGCTATAACGTGGTGCGGTAATATAATTTTTTTGTAATAGCACGACATAATGGCTTCGCTACGCTTGATAGAAAACGTAAGAAAAGCCCAAGTCGCTGTGACAACGGGCAAGTAACTGGCCAGTTACCTGTCAGTTGCCACCGCTCATCCCGGCCCAACCCTATCCCCTGCTGCCGATGCAGCACTCACCTCACGAGCTCCGGAGACCCTACTCACCGACGGAAACACAACCCAGAGCGTGAAGGTCCTTCCCCGGACGGCGGGCGGCTCAATTCAAGCGAAGATTCGCCCTACCTCTATATGACTAACTAGCTTTCCGCCCGCGACTTCGTCCGCGTAAAGTTTTTTTTTTCAAAATAAAATTGTGCCTATGTTACTCGTGGATAATGTAGCTTTCGAATGGTGAAAGAATTTTTAAAAACGGTCCAGTAGTTTTTGAGCCTATTCATTACAACCAAACAAACAAAGTTTTCCTCTTTATAATATTAGTGTAGACTAGCTGTGCTCGCGACTTCGTCCGCCTGGAATAGTTATTTTTCCCTCGTTTTTTTTACATTTTCCATTATTTCTTCGCTTCTTATAGTTGCAACGTGATGTTATATAGCCTTCCTCGATAAATGGTCTATTCAACACAAAAAGAATTTTTCAATTCGGACCAGTAGTTCCTGAGATTAGCGCGTTCAAACAAAAAAACTCTTCAGCTTTATAATATTAGATAAGAAGTTAAGATATAGAATTCTAAATATCCCTTCTTCTATTCCAGACTAAAATGAACCGTGGCTCCAGGGAGGAGCTGCTGGGCAGCTCGCAGGAAGCTCTGCGGAACAGCCAGCATGACCTCCGCAACTTCTACGAACGGGCCCTCACCAGGGAGGAAAAGACGTACCTCCTACACGCCGATAGAGGAGACTATGTCACTGTTAAAAGGTGAGAAAAGAGGATAAACATTGAACAGTGCTCATTGAATTCAGCGCTAGAAAATAGATGACTGGCTCAATGGTTCAGTTAGACTTTCATTTTACGTCTGGAATGCCTTGACGTATACACCATCCTGCCGATCAACAAACTAGGCGCTGGCAACCGACTAGTGGCGGTATAATAATCACAATTGAAGGCGTAGCTAAATACCACAGACCGATGACGGGCAGCAGCGTCACCGGAGCGAAAAACCACGCCCAGCGTTCGCCAACCCGCCTGCCCAGCGTGGCGATTATGGGTATATCCTCCAGATGTTTGCTCAAAGTGGCGAACAACTGGAGAGGCCTATGTCCAGCAGTGGACTGCAATAGGCTGATGATGATACACCAGGGCCTAAGTACGGGACATCTGGGTTATGTGGAACTCACTCCTAAAACGGAGAACACCCAGTAAACCTGACGGTGGTCGACTATGAGCGCTCGTTTGAGGAGGGTCGGGATGCCCGTCGGGATTCATCTCAACCCTTTAGCTCAGTAGCGCTGCGCCACGTAAAAGGATCGGCATATCTCGGGAGGACGTAGTGGTGCCCTCCTCGTACGACGTCACTGACCACGTGTGTCCGAAGACACGTGTAGTCGTCTTTCTCGGGATCGCTGATCAGAGTGCCTTAACCAAGGGTCGTGGGTTCGATCCCCACCGTTTCTTCCGTGTGTAATGAGCATTTGTGTTTGTTCCGTGTCTGGGTGTTAGTATTTGTAAGTAGGTACTTAAGTTATTTAAGTGTTTGTTAAGTCAACTTCATCGTATGCCTGGTGTTAAGCTATCGTAGAACGTTACCCATTTACTTCCAAAAAATCTGACGAGTGTTTAGCCTCACGACCTACACTTTCTAATTAAAACAGTCTTAATTAAAGCAATAATACAATGACTTTTCTCCCACCAGCCTTGATAATACCAACCAAAGCAAGGTGCCTACAGTAATAGGATCAAACTTGTACTGATTCCTTTATCGAGTGCTTAGCGACAAATGCCGAAATAATCTACTAGCCTGCGTCCAGTAGATACGGGGATTTCAACACGTATTGTTTAGGTTTCCGTAACTAAATTAATAAAATCACTAGTCCGTTTGGACAGTTTTTAAACTGAACACCGAATCTATCCATCTACTTAGTACCTATTATAAAGAAAAATGGAACTTCGAATTTTATGTACGCCCAGAATTTTTGAAAGACTGTACCAAATTGGACTATTCTTAGTTTTATGTAGGTATGCGGTAACGGAAGGTCAAGGTATGTGAAGCGGTAATACAAAAACAATTTAGTTCAAAAACGTGTAGATACTAAGTACTTTTTTTTATTCATTCTGGTAAGTATGAAATAACAAACAAAATCAGACATAGTCAAATACCCTTTTATACAATGCGTTCATTTTGCACTTATTAATCAAATGAAATACCTACCCTAGGTACTAGATAAAAACTATCCGTAAAAAAACCATAAAAGGCCTATGTCCAGCAGTGGACGTTTGCAACAATGATGAATGACAAATGCTAAAATCGAATAATCGATTTTAACTGCGTAACGCAAAGGTCAAAATATCAATTTACTACTCGCATTCGTATATCCTTACCCGGCCCAAATACTTGACGAATAATCTGGAGTAATCCTACGGGAGCATTAACGCGAAAGAGTCCCCACAATGGGCCAATTGAGGAATCCAATAGACGTACAACACTGCAGCCAATAGCGTAAGGGGACTCTGATATTCCGATTCCGAGAATGTGCTTTCATTCGCGCACTTGTTAATTTGACACCGAAAATAGATAATAGGTTCCTTTATATTTCTGTTTTTTTTTATGTAAGTGGCGGCAGACAAGCAAGTGTGATGCCTGATGGTAAGCAGTCGACACCGCCCATGGACACCCGCAACTCAAATCGAGTTCTGGGATCGCTGCCGGCCTTTTAAATATACGCTCGTTTCTTGAAGGTTCCCAAGTCGTAGCTGTTCGGAAAGACTGTCGCAGGATGTTGTTAAAAATAATAGGAAGAGATATAAGGGAGCCTATCATCTTTTCTCTCCAAGCCCACCTAACCTGCCCGTGATGCATCCTGCCGAATAACAACTCGGCCAACCGAACGGTGGCGGCAGCCATGTTCGGCAGGATGCACCACGGGCGGGTGAGGTTGGCTTGGAGCGAAAAGATGATAGGCCGCTCCCTTACACCCCGTTTTCTAACATATTCGTTGTCAACAGGCTGATAGAACAATATGCGGGCAGCACAGATGTACTGGACATCAATTGCGTGGACCCCCTTAACCGGTCGGCCCTGATCGCTGCCATCGAGAATGAGAACATAGAGCTGATCAAGCTACTGCTGGAATCGGGGATTATGGTCAAGGTATGTTTTTTTATTTTTTATAGGAGCTCGACATAATGGCTTCCCTTCGCCTGATGAAAAGCGAAAGAGAAGCCCTAGTCGCTGTGACAACTTGCAAGTAACTGGTTAGTTACCTGTCAGTTGCCACTGCCATGCCGGCCCAACCCTAACCCCCCACGAGCTCCGTATGTACTCTCAATTCCGTGTGATTCTTGTATTTAGGATCAGCCCATTTTATCCTGTGGGTGTCATAGAAGACGATTAAGGGAATATCAGGAAACGGGCAGCAGCGTTCCTGGGTACAAATAATCATCATCAGCCAATTGTAGTCCACTGCTGGACATAGGCCTCTCCAGTTGTTCGCCACCTAGGGCAAACTTCTGGAGGATAAACCCATAATCGCCATGCTGGGCAGGCGGTTTGGCCATCATATTTTAGCATTAAAAAATTAGTATGTTTTTGTCGCGAGATCTAAAAAAAGAAAATAGACGAAAGTGCAAAAAGGCCAAGTTCTTCTTTTAAAAACAACCATATCAAGTTCCTAGTAAAATGCGAGGCGGCACTATAAAGCAGTTACGCTACCGCGCCGTCCGTAATCTTATTTGCGGTAGCGCTACCGCCACGACATACTTGCTTTATATTTTAGCCAATATTTCATTTTACTTAAATTTTCTCAACGGAAGGATGTAGAGGTTTTTTTTTGGACTATGTTGGTGGGCGGTATGGTTAAAGCGATGATGCTTAAAACGCGGAAAATCCCAAGGATAATTTTATTGTAAGCTTGCTGACCCGATGTACTTTATCGCTATGTTTTAACTAAATAATACCTACCTACAAAATATGTTTTTGCTATTCCTATATTACATAAACTTTGTCTTATACATAAGACCAAGTATCATTCAATTGGTACAGCCTTTAAATGTTATGGGCGCACATATACATTTATAAGACGCATTTTTATTTGTAAAGAAGATGGACAGATCTATTTAGTGAAGCCAGTTGCCTGAAGGTTGTCTGGAAGAAATTACTGTAAGCGATAAGACCGCCTAAATTGTACTTTGCTTTGTTTGTAATGTGTCTCCTGTAATATCTGTGTACCTGCAATAAAGAGTTTCTTTAGGCATTACTACTGTCCCGAATAAGTAACCAACCGAACCAGGGTACCGTATTAGGATACGGAAGCGAACAAAATAAATGAAAATCCCCAGCATAACATTCTCGTCAATGCTACAAACTGGTCGCAAGGCATTAATGCTTATACTTTTTATTTAATTAGTTTCAATCTTATGTCGTCTCGTAACGCAAAAAATATGATTACGTAACAAAAACACCATATGAGCATACAATTTTCGGTTGTTGCCCTCAATTTCTCCAGGATCCCATCATCAGAACCTGACTTGGTGATAATGGGACCACCTCGGAAGTGTCCTCTGTCGAACTGTCGAAAAATTTTTGAAATCCATCCATAATTGACGGAGATATCGGTGAACAAACATAAAAAAAAAAAAAATATTATACATACAGACGAATTGAGAACCTCCTCCTTTTTTCGAAGTCGGTTAAAAAGGAATTAAAGCAATTAGTAGATATTAGTATCTACCTAAGCGTAGTAAAATGCTAGTCCCTAAACATCGGTGACAGACCATATCAAAAATTTCGGAGGCAGCCTCTTTACTACTACTTATGTATTAGTAAGTGCTGCCTAAGGACCGAGGTTCAAATCCGGGTCAACATTGTTACTAGGGGTTTTTGTAAAGAAATTACTCAGTAGATGGTCCGGAGTCACGAAGTTGGCGTCAACACGGCATTGAAAAAGCACGCTAAGTCGTTGTCTCTCCCGGTCATGTCAAACTATTATCCCATCGATTTACGAGAGTAAGGGAACAAAGAGTACCAATAAGGTATACAATTGAGCACTTTAATATCTCTTATACTCGTTTATTTGGCTAGTTTCCGTTTCTACGGAAAAAATAACGACTGGCGTGATGGCTCATTTGCTAGTGACCTCTGCCTTTTGAGCCAAGGGCCGTGGGTTCCAGCCCCGCACAGTACAGGCATTTGTGTGAATGAACATGTCTGTTTGTATTAGTTTGGGTGTTTACTATGTATAATTTGTATTTATTTACAAAAAAAGACGTATCTAAGTAAGTTTATCAGTTGTCTAGTACCCAAAGTATAAAGCTTCGGCTTAGTTTGGGGCTAGATGGCGACGTGTGACCCTGCGTGACTAGTTTTGGGTTAAGAAAATAAAGAATAAAAAATTACCGGCTTAGGGCCGAAATTCCGTCAAGAGATTTCTAGTTATTATATTTAACTACTTATCTAAGGGGTCATCCAAGGGTTTTCCTTAAATGCGAGCCCACATTGTATCTGTTAAAATAAATTATGTCACTCTTTCAAAGTTCTTACCATCTTTTCGCAGACAAACGGCACAGACCGAAATAAATTACTTTTGGTAGAGCTCTATTGAAAAAGAGAAATAATTAATTACACAAGTTTCTCGATTCGGGTACCCCGGCCTAAACGGTTATTAAAAGTTCATTTTAAGTTATCTTTAGACAATTTTCCACTTTTCGTCTTTTTACATTTTTGCTGTTGAAAAGTGGAGCAATACTTGTGTAAATGTTTTAAAGTAAAGTCGGTAAGCATTTTGTACCAAAATCATTATTCGTTAGAAATTTCAGATCTAATATTTCTGCCGATTTTGTAAGGTATTACAAATAAGTCTAGTAGAGATAAAATAATGTTACTATTTCGTATAACATCTAGGTACCTACATAAAAACGAAAGACAGAAAATAAAGGGGTGAGAATACCAGCCTATTGTCTCACGAAATAAAGAAATATGCGTCGAGGAACGCCGATTCCTTAGGGAAATCACAGCATCCATAGTTTGCATGATCACATCTGCCGCACATCTTTGGCTGAAGATTTATCATGTACCAACCAGCCGTGGTAAATACTATTTACCGTAACCGAAACATTCGGTCAGTCAAATTTTAGTGACCGAAAAATCTCCTTCGACTGAAAAAATTCGGTTTTGGTTTCGTTCTAGTTTGGAAAACTGCGGACGAATCTGACTGATCCTCAAAGGTATTTTAAAAGAGGTAGGGCATAGCGAATCTTCGCTCGAATTGAGCTGCCCGTCCGGGGAAGGACCTCCACCCTATGGAATACCGCTGTCAAATGTCGTGTTTCTGCCGGTAACTAGGGTTTCCGGAGCTCGTGGGGGGTTAGGGTTGGGCCGGTATGGCGATGGCAACTGACAGGTAACTGACCAGTTACTTGCCCGTTGTCACAGCGACTTGGGCTTCTCTTTCGCTTTCCATCAGGCGTAAGGAAGCCATTATGTCGAGCTACTATATAAAAAAAGGCGCACTTACCTAATGCCGCATTATTACCAGTCAGCCATTGGTCTTAGCAGAAACAAAAGTTAGTGTGCTGCAAAGTCAATAACATTATTTTTAAATGTGTTTTAAGGAAATAAACTTATTAACATCTAACTAATAAATAGATAGGTAAAATCAGAAGGACTTCAAATTAAATTTTACAGGCGATTCCCGTACCTAATCGCTCGCTGTACGGTATATTGCGTCACTAAATCATTCAAACGTCACTATACTTCACCGAGCTACACGTATCGGCGATATTGAAGAAATGTGTCGTTATGATTTTGTGGGGCTGTAGTCAAAACGAATTGATATTTTTGTCGAAGTCTGTGGCTAATTTCGTAAGCAGTTTCGAACGTCAACCCATCGCATGGGTGTATAAATTATACGTCCATGACCGTATGGTTATCGTTTGGTTAAATGGTAGTGAACGTTACCTCTAACAAACCTGTTTTTTTATAAGAATTTGTTAACAAAATTTTAAATTTACATGTACGGTTATTCTATGATTTTGGGCTATTTTGAGACGCAGAAAACGGTAAATTACCCGCTAAAGGATACGGGTTTTTAGACCTGCCAAGTGTCATGATTGATTTATCCGTTGATTGCCGCAGCGACTTGGGCCTCTTCTTCGCTATCCATCGGGTCTATGAAGGCCACTATGACTATTATAAATAAAAATATTTTAAAATTGCAAGTTTATTTTACAATCATTTAATTTATAGGTCATGTAATTTTAATATTATCAAACAAAAATACTACCTACATATACTTACAATGGAATTTGTCAACGTGCACAGAACGATAAAAAAAGAAATTTTATAGGAAACAATCAACAATCTAAAACCTTTTTCAAAGCAAGTGAAACTTTTTAATAATATGTAAATAACTGGCTGAATACAAATAATATGAGAAAAAGAAAAAGAAATCTTCGCCAAAAATGGCGGGATCACGAGTTACATTAACTTTTATTGTATGTATTGTTTCCATGTTAGAGAATTAAATTGTAGAGGGAATAGGTAATATCTATTTAATTTTAAATTAGAATTTTAGGAAGAAATAGATTTTTTAAGATCTCGTAAAAATTGTCACTTTGTCCTGTTAGGTGACGATGTAAAATAGAAGGTTTAATTCTTACACGTTTTCTCTTCTCAGGATGCTCTCCTTCACGCCATCAAGGAAGAGTACGTGGAAGCTGTAGAACTTCTGTTACAGTGGGAGGAAGACCATCACGTCCCAGGTGATCCTTATGTAAGTACAACTCTGTAAAACTTAATAAAAAATTAAGATTTTTGAATTTTTTTTATGATTATGACTTATGAGCGACAATGTCCCTGAAAATCATCTTATGGTAAGTACATCACCCTTGGACATCAAAACATCAGGGGAGTCAGGTGCGTTTTCAGTCCTTGAGAAATTATAGGCTCGGTTTTTGAAGGTCCTTTTGTGTATCCTTTCGGAAAAGTCGCAACTGATAACTGATTACAGACAATCGTTGGACGAGGCATAAAATTGAGCACAAAAGGTATCATAGAAGACTTCCAACTATCAAGATGATTAGGATGAAATCTTAAATTGGTGCGAGTTATATAATATCATACTTTTTTGTGCATAGACTAAGAGCTGACTATAATTTTTATTAATGAATAATAATAATAAACGTTTAATTACGTAAATTATTGTTATAAATCAGTATCTCATGTATTATTGGCAACAAAAGTAACCATTTATCGTAATAATACCTTTAAATTAACATAATTGCTTAATTTTATAAACAAGGCTTGACTTTTCAAGGGCCACGGGTCCTAATTAATGGGCACTCTAAATGATTCATTTCTAATTCGTTTTTGTCACTAAATGGGTTAGTACTAATTACCGTTTAAAACCAAATAGGTCTCTTATGTTATGTGAACGATTATGTAACAACCAAAGGCTTTGGTGTAATTGGATTAACATAATTTTAAAGGGCAAAATGTGCAATTGCATGCCTGTTTTAACCCGTTGACTGACTGTACTACGAGTATATAGGATTATTTTTTAATAAAAAAGTGCATTCCTTTTTTAATTAAAAAACTGATCCTAATAATATTAGAACTAAAATTAAAATTATCCAAAATCCGACACGATCAACATCTACAACCGGCTGAAACAATTTTGATCAAACATATCCAAGAACACATTAGATTAAATAACTTTTCTTTGGGCACGCCTGTTTGGGCAAACACCTGGAGGATATACCCATAATCGCCACGCTGGGCAGGCGGGTTGGCGATCGCAAGGCGTAGCTTCTCGCTCCGGTGACGCTGCTGCCCGTCATCGGTCTGAAGTATTTAGCTAAGCCTTCAATTGTGATGGTTATACCGCCTAATCGGTTGCCAGCGCCTCGTTTGTTATTCGGCAGGATGCACCACGGTCAGGTGAGGTTGGCTTGGAGCGAAAAGATGATAGGCCGCTCCCTTACATCCCTTATTGTTCATCAAACCTTCCCAAAGAAGAACCTATCTCATATTTACGAAGATCCTAATTGAGCCACCTTCTCCATCAGAGCTGGGAGTCCGTAGACCCTGCAGCGGCGACCTTCACTCCTGACATCACCCCTCTAATCCTGGCTGCGCACAGGAACCACTACGAGATCCTCAAGATCCTGCTGGACAGAGGAGCGACCCTTCCGGTGCCTCACGACGTCAAGTAGGTACAGAACTCATCATTCATCTGATCATCTTCACAATTTAGCTTTTTTTATAGTAACTCGACATAATGGCTTCCCTACGCCTGATGGAAAGCGAAAGAGAAACCCGAGTCGCTGTGACAACTGGCAAGTAACTGGTCAGTAACCTGTCAGTTGCAGTGGCAACTGACAGGTTACTGACCATGCATGTCAGTGTATACAGGCCGGCATGGCAGTGGCCATGCCGGCCCAACCCTAACCTCCCACGAGCTCCGAAATCCCTACTCACAGGCAGAAACACGACCCGGAGGTCATTTGGCTGGTGTATTCTATAGGGTAGAGATCCTTCCCCGGACGGGCAGCTCAATTCGAGCGAAGATTCG
Organism: Conogethes punctiferalis; assembly: GCA_031163375.1. Classification (NCBI taxonomy): domain Eukaryota; kingdom Metazoa; phylum Arthropoda; class Insecta; order Lepidoptera; family Crambidae; genus Conogethes; species Conogethes punctiferalis. Next base: position 3,753,099 of record CM062096.1, on the reverse strand, counting down.
CTATGCCCTACCTCTCTACCTAGCTGAAATACCTACTCACGATGACTAATTTTTGTTTTAAGTAGATATTAATGCATCACCCAATCATATAAACATTGCTGAAACAATTACTACGCTTGTATAAAAAAACCCGAGATGTCACAATTTCGAAGTCACAAATATGGCTTCGCCTTAAAACGTTTCATACTAACTTCTACTCGATCGTGACGTCACGATTGAGTTATGCGTGGTGTTTTGTATGCCTCGTAGGTATAAGAAGTTTGTTTGTTGAATGCGTTATGGCATTAATTTCTACATTGAGTAGCTGAATATGTTTATTTATTACGACCTTTATTTACTTTACTTAAGAGAGGTTAAGAGAGGCTTGACTTTTTTAAGAGAGGTAGGGCATAGCGAATCTTCGCTCGAATTGAGCTGCCCGTCCGGGGAAGGACCTCCACCCTATAGAATACCGCAGCCAAATGACCTCCGGGTCGTGTTTCTGCTGGTGAGTAGGGTCTCCGGAGCTCGTGGGGGGTAAGGGTTGGGCCGGCATGGCAGTGGCAACTGACAGGTAACTAACCAGTTACTTGCCCGTTGTCACAGCGACTTGGGCTTCTCTTTCGCGTAGGGAAGCCATTATGTCAAGCTATTATAAAAAAAAACTATATAGATGCGACACCTCAAAACTGTTTGTTCTAATTGCATTATTTTATTGCATTAATTGCATTATTTTGTTATCTATGCCGGCGGCGTCGCACGCGTGAATATGGGGTTTCAACAATAACAGACTTCTATAAAATGATATCTAAATTTTAAGTAAGACCTCTAGCAATACACTGGTGAAAACCACATTTAATTCCATGCAGTAGTTCTCGCGTGATGCGCGATCAAACATGCAGATAAAAATGTATTTTTTTCCCAACACTTCCCATCACTGCCCTGCTCCTATTGATTGTAGTGTGATGAAAAGTATTAACTATAGGTTGCCCAGGAGTATAAAGAATAATTGTAGGGGAGAGGGGGGCAGCTTTGAACAGGGGCAATATATTTCATGTACAGAATTGACTTCTCTACAGATTTATTATAAGTATTAGATATAGATAAAGGAAGATTGGTTATCCCCGAAAGATATAATCTTCAGATTTTCAAGATCTTAGACTACTTTTTTACTTGTACGACTATTTACTCTATTTTTGTAAGATGACTATTTATAGTCAGTTTTCATTAAAATTTCCAATATGAGGATTACAGCTTGAAACACACTATATTAATACTTATATAGTCAAATTATGTAGTCTGAAACGACTATTACGCCCTCTCAATACCCAGTAGTTTAAATATACTACGGCACGGGTATAAAAAACGCTATTTTATTTAAATACTAAGTGTCACTTGTATCTACGCAATTGTACATTTCAGTTTTTACTGCTTTTTTAAAACCCCTTATCAAACCTGCGTACTTTTTGCATTTTCTAAATAACAAGGTATGTTTCCTTGATTCTTGAAATAAGCATAATTCCTACTGAACCATTAATATTATAAATAGTTAAGTGTCAAATCTGTTTGTTTCGACTAACGTCACCAGTTAAAAAACGCAGTTAGATGTCTAAATTTGTTTTATAAGTAGCACGACATAATGGCTTTCCTATGCCTAAAGGTATGCCAAAGAGGATCCCAAATCGCTGCGAGCAAGTAACCGGTCAGTCACCAGTCAGTTGCTATCGCCATGCCGGCCCAACCATAACCCCCGGCTGCCGATGCAGCGCTCACCCCACGAGCTCCGAAAACCCTACTCACAGGCAGAAACACGACCCAGAGGTCTTTTAACTGCGGTATTTTAAACGGTGGAGGTCCTTCTACTCCTCTCTTCAATTCATTTACAGGAATCATCTTACAAAAATTTAGAAAAACTCTGATGAGTCTCAGACGCAAACGATATCGCGAGCACAAGCTAGTTATAAACATATTCGTAGGTAAACATACCAACTTAGTGTTTTTAGTATAAATAGCCAGTAGGTAAGAGCTATAAAGTCTTACAACAAAGTCTGTGTTCTTGAAACAAAATGCGGTTCAACCTTGTCATCTTCGTGGTGTTCATCATGGCAGCGGTACTGCCTTCTCAAGTGTCAGCCTGTCTTCGAAATGGACGGAAGTGCCAGCCGAACGGGAATATGGGGAACTGTTGTACAGGATACTGTCATAAGGAACCTGATTGGGAGATCGGATACTGCGGCGGTAGGGTACCTCATTAAACGAATCTGCGAGACCAAAACAGCTATAGGTGAAAGTGTGCTTACATTTCAGTGAGGAAAATAGTTATGACATGATTTAATATTTGTTTTGGTTGCCTTTTTGTAATGGCAATTTTATTGTTTCACTGTTGGAACATGTATGTGTCTAAAAATTACAACAATTCGTAAATGTTAATACATTTTTATCAAAAGATTTTGTGTTTTATTTGGACCAAGAATAATTTATTAATAATCATTCTTATGATTAAAGAATATTTTAATTATTTATGCTCGATACCGATATTATTAATAGTAGGTATATAAAATAAGCCGATTTCTTTAATTTTTATATCTACCCAATCTCCCAGTAAATATAACATACTCTTCTCAGGTCTGCAGTATGTATGTCACCGGAAAATAGCAAGAATCGTAAGTTGATCAATTTCCTAGGTAGTTGATTAACTTTCGGAATATAGCAAACGGTAGTTGAAATGTATTATTTTACGCAATGGATTTCAGTTAGTTGACCAACTTACGGCAGCCTGACAGTCATTTAATAACTTACGATTTTGACACAAGTAAATCGTCCTCAAATGGGCCAATCACTGTTCCCTGATTGGTTGCGGGGATAACGCCACGTGAGCCATTGAACCAATCAACGTTCACCTTACCTTCGTCGGATGATTTTACGACAAGACCCCGTAAAATGATCAATTTACTAAAATACATACGTTAAATAATACATTTCAACTGCCGTTTATTATTTTCCCGAAGTTAATCAACTACCTGGGAAATTGATCAACTTACGATTCTTACTATTTTCCGGTGACATGTATATTATACATTTTTTTTTTAAATGTAACCCTTATTGTGCATTCTCTCATAAAATATAATCCTGCTTCTATCTCCGCAGTCGATGTAGCTAAGTAGGAATGCACTTACAACCCCACGATTGATATATTGTAAATGGATTTGCGCTTGAATTCTGAGTCTTTAAGTAAGAAAGTGTTGAATAAAGCGGTGGCAGATATAGGCTTCTATAAGCTTAAAAGGAAGCAACCATGCGCATACATGCTGGCTAAGACACTGGCCCTCACAAAGTCAAAGTCAAAATAATCTTTATTTGTATAGGTTTTTATGAAAAACACTTACAAATCGTCGAAGCTACCACCGGTTCGGAAAGCAGCATTCTACCGAGAAGATACCGGCAAGAAACTCGTGTAGTTGCTCTACAAACCTCCTTCCTCAGATGCGGCTGTGACGAGTGCGTCAAGTCCTCCCAGGAGGACTCGCTACGGCACTCCCAGGCGCGCATCAACGCTTACCGGGCGCTTACCTCGCCCTCTCTCATCGCCCTCTCCTCGGCAGACCCTCTCCTCACGGCTTTCCAACTGTCCTGGGAATTGGGGAGGCTGAGCCGAATGGAGACGGAGTTCCGAGTAGAATATAAGGTAATGTCTTTTTGTAATTCTTATCACCGCCTGAAATGCTTAATGGGAAGGAATTTGGCGGTAATTTATCATCATCATCATCATCATCAGCCTATTACAGTCCACTGCTGGACATAGGCCTCTCCAGTTGTTCGCCACTTAGAGCAAACACCTGGAGGATATACCCATAATCGCCATGCTGGGCAGGCGGGTTGGCGATCGCAGGGCGTAGCTTCTTGCTCCGGTGACGCTGCTGCCCGTCACCGGTCTTTAGTATTTAGCTACGCCTTCAATTGTGATGGTTATACCGCCACCAGTCGGTTGCCAGCGCCTCGTTTGTTATTCGGCAGGATGCACCACGGGCAGGTGAGGTTGGCTTGGAGCGAAAAGATGATAGGCCGCTCCCTTACATCCCATAAGTAATTTATAAGTCCGTTAAATAAAATTAATTTGTTCCCTCTTTTTCTAGCAGGGATTGTAACAACAAAAGCCATATAGATAACACTGGCATTTCAAAGACGCTCGGCTTGAAAGATTGTGCTCCTACCTCCGACTTCCTTTGTTTCTTTCATTTGTTTATCAAATGTTGTTTGTTTTGTTTATATTTTGTAAATTTTATGTTCTCATGTTAAGTGAATTTAATGTAATTCTTAATGAGGATAAAAATCTTAAACCTTAAACCATATGACACTGGCATTTTCCCGCGATCAGTTTGATAGCATTATACAAACCATAGGGTTAAACTCTTGAAAGATTGTTAACTGGCTTGGTGGATGAATGAATCAAAAGCGCAAAGGAAACAGTCAATGCAAAGGTCACCTTCGTGACCTCATGCCCCTCACTTGCTCTTGAACAACAATTCATTGAGTGTTGATGTATTCAATTCCTGTTCAGGCACTTCGACAACAATGCCAAGAGTTTGCCACATCGCTCCTGGACCACACAAGAACGTCCAACGAGCTAGAGATAATGCTGAACTACAACCCCTGGGATACGGATAGCTGGGAGCCGGGAGAGCGACAGACCCTGGGCCGGCTCAAGCTGGCCATCAAGTATAAACAGAAGATGGTAAGACATTTTGGGATTAATTTTTTTTTAGTGGCTGTACATTTTGGCTTCCCTACGCCTGATGGAATGCGAAAGAGAAGCCCAAGTCGCTGTGGCAACGAACAAGCAACTAGTCAGTTACCTGTCAGTTGCCACCGCCATGTCGGCCCAACCCTAACCCCCACGAGCTCCGGAAATCCTACTCACCGGCAGAAACACGACCCAGAGGTCATTTGACTGCGATATTCTATAGGGTGGAGGTCCCGGACGGGCGGTTCAATTCGAGCGAAGATTCGCTATGCCCTACCTCTCTCCTATAAATCCAGAAGGTATCTGAACTAATATTTTACTTGCAATAGGTAAACCTTAATTACACCGTTCATTTATTTTTATTTAATTCTACATTCAGCAACTATACTACATAGATCTTTATTTGTAGATGTCAGGGGACCATTAAGCGTAAACAAGAAAACTTACGAAGAAAACATAATCCTACCTTTACTGCGCTGCTAAGGAAAAAACGGGCAATGCGAATCCACACACGCACCAAAGGTTCAGTACCTAAAATTACAGTGCGTCTTGTGAAAAATTAAAGTCGACTGACGAGTATATCGAATTTGACATTATTCTTGCCCCTTCATTGCAAAAATGTTCCTATACACTAAACAAAACAACTATAAAATTTGAGTTACCATTTTCGGGAAATGATTATGATAACAATTTCAATGACTTTATACCTACCTACACAAAAATTACTCCGTTGTCCATTATATTTCAAGACATTATTTTCATAGGACACGCAGTATTACAATCGGATGAATGCTTTACTCCTTAAAATGAACGCTTAAAAGTCCGTTAATCGGTGATCGGAAGAAAATAGTATTTTTATTGTGTCTTGGTCGACAGTTAAAGCCTTAAAATTTTAAAATGACATCCCTTTATCAGAAATACTTGAACAGGTATTATTAAAATTACCTGCTACTACCGACCTATGCTACTTTTTATTGTCTGTTTATCATTGACAAAGTATCACTTAGGCACTTACTAGACAGGCCTTAAGTAGATCACAGAAAAGGGATTTTCGAAAATCTATTCCTTAAGGTTAGATGGGGGATGAAAGTCTTGAATAAATCCCATCGGGCATAGAGCTGACGAGATAATAAGATTCATTGGCTTAAAAACTTTCAAACTTTGCTTCACCTTTCCAAACGATTTTTTAGTATTAGTAGAGTACTTATAGGCGACGATTGAGGAAAATTTATAGAAAATAATCATAGGTTTTTCAAAATCCTATGAACAGAATCTAATACTCGATAATAATACGACATCGATTGTGCTTATTTTTTTTTATTTAAAAATTAATTTTTTCGTTAATGGTTACCACGTAACTATCGAGTTTTTTTGCGGGTCTTCATGGTAAAACCAACTTCTCAAACACAGCGGTAGAATTATTATTTTTATTTGTGTATTGTACCTATTTTACGATTCATAAATGCATATTTTACGTAAGTCTAAAAAGATATTTTCTAATAATAAAACTTATATAATATAGGTTTATATCAGTTTATGTTATGATTGAGATATCTCGATGCCATAATTATATTTAGGACTAGAAGGTTGCCTATAGTAAGTTATATCGCATGCTCACACTTTCATGCAAGCAAATTCTAAAGAGTGAAATCATTAAACTGATTTCACTCTCTTTAGATTCTGTTACGGAACCCTAACCACAGCTTTCATTCCCATTTCACTTGTGTAAGTTCTGTCACTTCTTCATAAAGTAATGTAAAATACTGCAATAGATTTAAATCTAGTGGAAGGTTATTACAGTAAGTATGAGTGATGAGCACATCTATTTCTATTCTTGGCTCATATTTACTAGGTGACTGTGTACAGTGCAGTTTTACAAAGTTTACGGCACATTAAGATATAAAAATTGATTTTTAAAAGGTAGTTCGATCGGGACGCATGGTCGATTTATTTTATTACTTTATTTTTAAGCCACCGACGCTGAAATATAGGTGTGTTCGTGTATGTGTGTGTGTCTGCATGCTCCATAAATGTTCGAGCGTACTGAGTTGAGTAGACAGTAAGACGTAGATAGAGTTACTGGTCGCGTTCATATTAGGTATGTATTTGAGCTTGCTTTGTGCCGGGATGACTTGAAACCTGCTTATCGCAAATCAACATACGAATAGTATTCTAACTTTGTCAAAGAAAACTTCGTTTAAACACTCCAAATTGGCAATTAACATTAAATGTATACTAACTTACTTTAGGTTCTTACTTTGTAATTAAATTAGATTAGATTGTTAGATATCAAATTATTAAAATGTTAGTAGTATTTATTGGTATCTAGCCGATGGTACCTATATCGCCAATGAGGGTGTTTCAAAAAGAAATATTCGATAGATGGCGTTAAGTAGCCCTGCGGTCAAGCTATCATGTGATTGGTCAGTTGCTATGTAAATGTCAGTGCCATGTCAAAATGAACCAATTACGTTACAGTTGGACCTGCTGCCTTTGTGGCGGCATCTGGTGGATTTCTTTTCTTCAGATAACCCTCATTTCGTATAAGGAAATTGTGTCCATACGCGTAATTAGAAAGATACCTACTTTTTTAATAATGGCGAAATCATAAAAACAGTCAATAAACAGCTACCCTAAACAGCATTTTACATGAACTAAAAAGCAAACATTAGGTTCTGCTCAATTACCTACTTCATCTATATCTTTTTACTATCCCCTATACACTCACAATTCTCCATAAGCAACCTAGATTTATCACGTATCACTCGGTGAGTCTCGAATATAATTCAGTCTAGAAATATCGTATATTTGTTTGACAAACGAGAAGTTACGGCGTGGTTATGTTACCGTCAGGGGCGGATCGTGAACTTGTGGGGCCCTGGGCTGAAACTACTTAGGGGCTTACCTCCGTCTCCGACGGACGGGAGTGGGCTAGCCCTCCGGGCCTCTCCCGTCGGTCCCCCTAGGAGGTGAGCCTGTTGGGTCTGCCGTTTAGGGCAGAGAGCGCTGGCGGTGTCATGGTCGTATGGATTATCGCAGGCCCCTTGACTCCGCCCCCCATAGGCGCACGACGAAGGATCCGGTGTTTTTAGTGGGTATTTTCCGTCTCACTACCATCTTCCCGAGGCGGGATGAGTCCCACAGACCCCGTAAACGCATTTTCTGACAGGTAACTGACCAGTTACTTGCCAGTTGTCACAGCGACTTGGGCCTCTCTTTCGCTTTCCATCAGGCGTAGGGAAGCCATTATGTCGAGCCACTATAAAAAAAAAAATCACCGGATAAAAAAGGGACCTACCTCATTAGGTAGGTAAGCCCTCCTTTTTTTTTTTAGGTAAATGTACCTACTCAACTACTCGTAATAGCCATGTCAAAAAAACTGTTACAGTTTAATTGTAGAAAAGGCTTCAGCGGGGTCTGGGGGCCTCTAGTAACCTCGGGGCCCTGGGCTGCAACCCAAATAGCTCTTAGGTAGATCCGGCCCTGTGACCGGAGTTGGGATATTAGGGGATCGAGGGTTTGTGGGGATGGATTACTACTAGACTGAATGACCAGTTTTGTTTAGCGGTAGTGAACGCTGCCTCTGTCACAGTGATGGCGGGTTCGATGCCAGCACAGTACAATCATTTGTGTGCATGAACATGTCCGTTTTTATATGGTCTGGGGGTTTACTACGTATTATATTTTTTTAAAGATATCTCTCCTTACGCATAATCCAATGAGATGATAGTGCGACATAATCGAAGAGATCTCTGGTGCTGGCCATCTTCTTAACTACGGAGCTGCAACGGAATAATTTCTTGACAGAAAAACCCAGTAACCGGGAATTTTTAACCCATTAGCTGTCCACAAAGCCGACACAGTCGAAAAGCTATAACTACAAGCAGTCAACGTGTTCAGAAACTGACATAGCGTTTGCACTCGTAACTACCGTCTAGTAGGTACCTAAATATTGTATGTTTTCGTTGTTCCAGTTTGTGGCCCACCCAAACGTCCAGCAATTACTAGGCGCCATTTGGTACGAAGGGTTACCTGGCTTCAAGAGAAAAAACATCGTTGGACAATGTGTTCAGGTAACAATGCTGCGATCTAACCAAGGGTCTACTAAACAAGATATAACTATGGTCTCTTGGATCATCATCTTCAGCCTTTCGCAGTCCACTGCTAGACATAAGCCTCTTCAATTGTTCGCCACTTTCATCGATCTTAGGTCTCTTGCATCCAGCACTTGCCAGCCATCTTGCGCAAATCATCGCTCCACCTGGCCTGAGGGCGTCCTACAATACGTTTGCATAGAAGCGGTCTCCACTCCAGAACTCGTTTACCCCAACGGTTATCGGTTCTGCGGCTGATGTGGCCAGCCCACTGCCTCTTCATTTAATATAGCATTCATTCATACTTTGAATTTTCCTTCAGAGAAAAGTTATTATCAATGCTTTAGTACTTATAGCAACTGAATGCCCACGCAAGCATGAAATTGGAGACATTATTTTAATGGAATATCAACAAAGCACTTGCGGAAATGTTTCATCTTGTATTTCAAATGCGAGTGAATTAAAATTGTCGCAATTTCTGCGAGATTTACAATTTTTGGAAATATGAATATTGGTAGTAAATTGAGATCGTAAATCAATTACGTGGAGAGTCTAGCGTTATAATGTTCTCTATGAGAAGCCACGCCATAGACTTCAGGCGTTTGACAGTACTGCTTGGAAATTATGATTTTGAACTCCTTCGTACACCTAGAAAACCTACGGGGCAACCATTTTATTTCGGACAGCCAACGCTCTCCTTTCTTGTTATATTGATACAATATGCTTGTTGCCGATGTGACGATTTGCGCAGGACGGCTGGCAAGTGCTGGATGCGAGAGGCCCGGGACCGATCGAAGTGGCGAGCATCGGAAGAGGCCTATGTGAACTGATGATAATGATGTTTGTTGCCGTGAAAATGTAATAAACCAAGTTAGACCAAAAATTACAAAGATATAGCCCGCTAAAGTTACGTGTAACGTCACTCCTCGTGGCATTTTTTCGCAAGGGGTGACGTCAAAGACTCACTAAAAATTTTGTTTGTTATCTTTTGTTTAATCGAAAAAAGAAAAAATACGAGTCCAATATTTTTTATAATCTAAAATACGTACCTACTAAATATAATGTAAGTATTTTGACTCCGGGAATAACCCTATTGTCTGAAAGGCTTTCATGACCTGTTAATGACTAATTGAAATACATAAATTATGAAAAGGTACTATATTTATTCCCAGGTGGCGAAGCTGGGCGTAATGTTCCCAGTATACTGCACCATCTACATGCTGGCCCCGAACTCGGAGTACGGTAGATTCATGAAGAAACCTTTCGTCAAGTTCATCTGCCACAGTTCTTCTTATATGCTGTTCCTAAGTAAGTCATGCATACCTACAATCTTAATATAAGTTTCTTTTATAAATTATCTATTTGTTTCAGTTAAAATGTTGATAAATCGATGGTATTGAGTAACTCTTGTGCTCATTTGGTACTGACCATGCTTTTTGAACCAAGCAAGGTTATATGTCCCGTTTCTACCCGTGACACACAAACAATAATGTAAAGATCATTGTATGTTCTTTATTATATTATATATTTTTGTTGATATAATTTCCAGGATGAATATATTGGCCAACAAGTATATTACGCTTTTTACTGTGAAATTATAGTACTGATTTCAGTGATTCTTGTCATGTTGAGCGATTTGGGTATAATATAGTGTACAGTGATTTTGAAAATCTAAATGTCAGATTTAAGATTCCGACTGTACAAGTAATTAATTAAATACTACTGGTAAGGTTTTATAAAAAGTAAATCAACTGATATATTAAAATAAACAATACTATTTTCGAAACAGTATTGTTACAATATACTTCTCGACGTATTTATAATATTACGAAACGACGGAAAAATATCTTGGACTTACGCATGGACGTAGAAAATAAACGGACACCGCTTCAGTAACATCAATAGTGAAGCAATCAAAGTAAGACGGCGTATCGTACCGACACGAGCGCACGCACACACTCACAGCAAAGTAAGACGAACGGCCGCCATTGTCCCGGCGCGAGTTGAAGTTGACACACGGTCATACGTATTTTGTAGAAAAATTATAATGCCATCCTGTGTTGTTAAATGCTGTCGAAACAATAGTGGTTTAACTAAAAACAATGAGGGGATAACCTATCATAGGTAAATCAGTCAATTACTTTATCTTTAATAATTAAACAAAAAATACATAATTTGTAGGTAAGAAAATTAGCTGACATTTCTATGATTACCGGTGTTGCCATTTATAGAATATAAAAATTACCCTAAAACGTGGGAGATTTCTGTATGTTCTGTATCTTTGTACATTTGTTGTGCTATATTTTTTATCTCATCGTGTCTTTAAATTAATAATGAAGATATTTTTTTAAATTTATACTATCACATCTTTTATTCTATCTATGACGGGGAAGACAGAGCCTAGGATCTTACGACCCAAAGGCCACATTTATCATAATGGTGTGGTGGGCATCTAGGTGGAAAAGGAAATCATTGTATGAAGACGATACTAGCTGTAATTTATAAGAGAATGATAATGAGCCTCTGTATGAAACAGTTACGAATATTTGTAATACTCGAATAAATGATTAAAATTACTGATCGTTTTATTTTTCCTTTTATTTAGTTAATAAAAAAGTGTAAAATTAGTAAAATTACATTATATACGAATTGATGCAACAGACAAAATGCCAAAATATGTAAAAAAAAATACACTTAGTAATTGAAATACATTTTTGTAATTATTGGGTAATTTTCCGCGTATGGCAACTCTCCGTCAACTCACACAACCGTACGTCGCCGCCATTGTTGTGCTTCACTCCTTATTTAACCAATGCTCCGTCCGTTTATTTTCTACGTCCATGGACTTACCTACGTAGATCTGTAGGATTAGAAGCAACTCGTAACTCCTCCTTATAGTCTATAAATTACACGAATACATATGATTTATCATATTTACTTCATTCTGAATGATTCAGAGGGCTCTTTCCTTTTGATCACCAACCGACTTGCTATGATTAGCATTGTTTATGCAACTAAATGATCTCCGGAAACTGAAATTATTATAAAGTTTAAACAGAATATAAAGGCCAGTTGTATATAATTTACGATATCGCTTCTAATACTTTCTTGTTTTTGATCTGAATTCTTCGAAATTGTTTGGTAAAGATGACATTTAACTTTAAGGTTGAAGTTTTTCTTGTGCAAATATTTTCATTGATATCTTTGATGAAAATGTCTCAAGGCATTTATCATTTCTCGAAATAAATCACGGCATTGAGCATTGCCTGGCGTTCACGTTAATTGCTGAGATCGTGGGTTCAAAACCTACTTTTTTTATTATTAATCGAGGCTGAATGTTTCAGGATTGTTCATTGTCGTCTCCTAAAATCACAGTTTAGGAGATTTTATATAAGCATTCCGGGTTTGATACGAGGTTGTGCCAAATTAGGAAACGAACATATCTAAAATCGCCCGGGTCTAGATAAACACAGGTGGTATAAATAAATTATGAATATCACATGCATTTTTCCAATTTAATTAGCTTAAGCACTTGTGCTATTGGTATCAGAACAATGAAGGTACCAGACACGGAACAAATACAAATGTTCATCACACAAATGTTTGGTATAGTGTCAATAAAGATCAATCTATTTATCTATCCAGAAGAGCCACAGACACATAGAATAAATAGATGTCCTAATAGACATTTGCCACAAATTAAGTTTGAAACTGTCTTTCTGTACTTAGACAAGTTAGGTACGAGCACTTCTTGTTCCCTAAGCGAACTAGACTTAAGTTTTCATCTTAGAATACTAGTGTTTACAACGAATTTCATATTAAATATACATGCATATTGTTAGAACCCTATCTCATTGGGATACCATGGCGTTTTGAGCTACTAAACGAGAGAGACATCATAATGAACTGGCAGTTGGGTTAGAATAGTCCATTTATTTTCATTAAAATACCTACATTATGCCAAATTTTTGAACAATTGAAATTCAATCGCTCGATACAACTTCAATTAGATTGCTCGGTCTCCTTAAATCAAGGGCTAGAAAATGTATTCACCCCGAACTTAACGCGAGCGCAACCGCGGGTAAAAGCTAGTATTTCTATAACCGCGGCCATAGTGTCCTAATGAGATAGAGCCTCTATTCAGGTCTTTAGTACAGAGGCGTCATCAATAATAAATTACGGAGTTATGGGCTTTCAAGCAACATCACTGAGTTCACTGGATTAACCCCAATTTAAGATTAGGCGAAGTTTACTAAGTCTACATCGTGAGTTCGTAATGTACAAGTTATTTATACGATGTAGAGTTGGGTCGGATACGGCTTGAAAAATAGTTTTGAGTAGCCTACCCTTTTTTGTACTGGGCCAGTACAAAATATGTATGAGAGGATGTAAGGGGCTATCATTGGGATGTAAGGAAGCGGCCTATCATCTTTTCGCTCCAAGCCAACCTCACCTGCCCGTGGTGCATCCTGTCGAATAACAAACGAGGCGCTGGCAACCGACTGGTGGCGGTATTACCATCACTATTGCAGGCGTAGCTAAATACCACAGGCCGATGACGGGCAGCATCGTCGTCGGAGCGAAAAGCTGCGCCCTGCGATCGCCAACCCGTGCGATGGGGTGCGTGGCGATTATGGGTATATCCTCCAAACAGATGTTTGCCTTAAGTGGCGAACAACTGGAGAGGCCTATGTCCAGCAGTGGACTGAAATAGGCTGATGATGAAAAAGCAATAATTGAAAATATGGAGACAACTAAGCATAAATATGTAAGATAATACTAAGATCTAAGTATACAGATAAATGAAGTGAGTAAGAGTAAGAATATTAGTAACGCGACAATCTTGACATTTATAAAGTATTACTATACGAATTTAATTGTACGTTACATATTTTGATAAAAGCCGTTCTTTTGACGTCACACCTAGGACAAATGTACAGTCTCTTGAATATCATACTCAACACTACAAGGCAACTTACATTACGCAAACTGCGAGATGATTTGATAAATAAACATTAGTGCGGAATCGTTGTTACTACCGCTTTGGTTTCATTAAACAAAACGTTTGTTTATGTCTGTTAACGATTCTTGTGGATAAATAAATGAAAGTGCTATCTGGAACTAAAGTTTCTTTTGTTTATGTTTGTCATAAAGGCTATGGAAGGTCTCACAAAGTGTCTAAATTTAAATTAAAGAAATTACTTTTGAAAAATTTTGTTTCGTAAATTGAGACGAACTCAAAATGGACCGCATACCTTCATATACTTACGAGTATTATGAGCTTAACCAAAAAATATTTTAAAGTTTCAAGACCGAATCTTCTAGACGCAATAATTAAACGATGGGATTTTTTTTATGCGAGAGGCGGCCTTGACGAGCAAGTGTGATGCCTGATGGTAAGCAGTCGACACTGCCCATGGACACCCATAAAGAAACAGGTTTTGTTTGAAACCCGTTTCTTTATGCGAGTTGACCCTGCACCGGTCGATACTGACCCGCACAGATTTGTCTGTATCAGAAACCTGGGGCCCTACTACAAAAAACGAAAACGATCGTTCGTTGAACGGATCGCTAATTTTTGCCCCATAAATCCCTCTCATTTGTCCCTCCCGTGTTCGAATATACGAACTAAAATTCGTCAACGTCGATTTTCAACAATTTAATTGATATATTAGTACACGGGAGGGAGAAATGAAAGGGATTTATGGGGCAAAAATACGCGATCCGTTCAACGAACGATCGTTTTCGTTTTCTGTAGTAGGGCCTCTTTATCTTTATGTAAGCACCCATACAAATGATTAGAAAGGACTCACCATTTAACATCTCCATTTCCCTCCCTTAGTGCTGCTGTCTCTCGCCTCCCAGAGGGCGGAGTACCTCGCCCTGGAGTGGTCAGGAGTGCGCTGGCTTCAGGAGCTGGTGGAGCATTGGAAGGAGCACGAGCGAGGCTCTTTGCCCGGCCTCATAGAGTTCACCGTCATCATCTACATAGCAAGTAAATTTGGTTTTATTGGCATGCGTACTTTTGTAGGCTTTTTTATTTTTTTTATTATAGTAATAAATAATAAATAACCCAAGACATGCCACGCTGGGCCACACAGCGCCATCTAGTCCCAAACTAAGCCGAAGCTTGTATTATGGGTACTAAACAACTGATAAACATATGTACTTAGATACATTTTTTTTGTAAATAAATACATATTATACATAGAAAACACCCAAACCAATACAAACAGACATGTTCATGCACACAAATGTTTGTAATGTGTGGAGATCGAACCCACGACCCTTGACTCAGAAGGCAGAGGTCACTACCAATTGAGCCACCGAGCCAGCCGTCTAGCCAGTAGATCGACATAATGGCTTCCCTAAGCCTGATAGGAAGCAAGATTTCCTTTTACAATCCTGGGTTCTTTAGGCGGGGCGTGAAACGGCATCTCAGTGGGCCTTCAGGGTGAGGGCGACAGGCTCAATGGGTTTGTTCTATTATGCCTGTCGACCTAACTTTTGGACCTCCCGACCGCTTACTATCAGGTGGCGTGAGGTCATCCTGAAAGCTCTGAAAGAAAGAAATAAAAGAAAGAGAAGCCCAAGTCATTTGACAGCGGTATTCCATAGGGTGGAGGTCCTTCGAGCAAACATTCGCTATGTCCTACCTCTCTAAAACCGATTGGCCCCCAGTTAACTATTCTATTCTATAATGTGGCCACGTTTATCGCAATGCAACACGTGTACTCGCATTAAAATATTACATCCAACAATGCAGTGTCGCTAAACTATGACAAATGGTGTCATTATTTCAGTAAAACAATGCTCGTTTGGAGGCGAGCGCCGCGGAACTAACTAAACTGAGTGTTCCGATGCTGAATTAGTTTTTTTGTTACACATTTTGTTTACGCGTTTGGGATTTATATGCCGTTTATTTATTAATGACTGGCGTGGACAATGAAATGGATACAATACACAACAGAATATTGATTTACATTTAATTTTTCTACGATACGCCAGCCTTCGCTATCATCTTATTTATTCTTTCTTCTTAAGCTTAGGTAATTGCACAAAATGGTACAAAAAGCGAATTTAATTTGGATCCCCGCATAGTACCTACGAGCATTCGTGTGCAGGAACTTGCTTATAATAAGTATTTATTTACAAAAATAACTATGTAAGAAAGTTTATCAGTTGTCTAGTAGGACCCATAGTACAAGCTTGGGCTTAGTTTAGGACTAGATGGCGCTGTGTGGGTCAGCGTCTTGGATATGTCGCAGTCATCTGGTTAAATATCCTATTCAATTGAATCGCTAGCGCGTTCATTGAATGACGACATTTAATTAAATCACTAGACCGAACGTTGACTAAACACGCGTCGCTTAACGTCCAACTAGGTAGCGGATTGAAACATAGCTCTTTGAACAGAGCGGACGTAAAAGTAGTCAGGTGATTGTAATTTAGTTCATTTTTTTCCCACGCGGCGTTAGTAGTCCCTAAAACAAATATGGCGTCAAACATGATCAGATTTTTTTTTATTAGATTTACTTTAAATTGACTTATTCGTAATAAAATAGTGTGACAGCATGGATTTACCTGTTAATACGCCCCCGCCGGATACTTTTAAGGAAAAATTAAAAATTAAACATTACACAGTCGGCTTTTACACATTCAACGACTATGCTAAAATGACGTTCAGTCAAGACGTTGAACGTTTCCTTCAATAACTTGACGAGTTGTCGTTTAGGCATTCAATTAAATGTCGTCATTCAATGAACGCGCTAGTCATACAATTGAATAGCGGATTCAACCAGATGACTGCGACAGATATATCTTAAGTCTATTTATTTAAAAAAAACGAAATGCAAAGAGAGCAAGAAACATTTTAATATTTCCTCAATTAAGTACCACAATAGGGAATATGCATGAAAAATAGTTTCAGGTATTTACTAATTTATCGTAAAATAGATCAAAATCTACTACGAACAGTGAAAACAAAATCAAAATTGGTTGAAAAATGGGCGAGATACAGTCATTGAAAGTGAATATATCCGTCTCTCTCTCGCGAAACAGATTTTTCTATGGAGTTAGTACGGCGCTTACGGTACGTGACGTCAACTACCGCATCGGATCTCTCTGTCTAATCAATAACTTTAACGCTTTATAACTCGCTTAATAGAAAAGATAGTTTAAAAATTCTTCGATATTTATGTATCTGGAAGACAAAAGATCTCAATAAATCCATAAAAAAAAGTCATGCATATTCCCTATTAAATCGTCACAGCAGCATAGTTTTATATTACGCACCAGTGTCACTTGTATTCAATGCAAATAATTCCATTCTTTCATTCTAACTAAAAGCAACAACTTAAGATGAAGTGCAAAGCAGCAACTAAAGATAAATACGAGTAGGTAACAAATAAAAATGCGAGCGTCTACAAGCATTTGAGAGAATCGCGGAGGCGGAGGATTCTTAAAGTAATATGCATCATATCAAATGACGTAAATCTTGTGCATTACTTAATGAGGTTTGCACCGGTAACTCGATGTTGGAGACGTATTCTGGTGTGATATTAATGCCTTTTGAATGAGAGAGTCGTGAAATATTGCGTAAAAGATGATCAAAAAGATATGAACAGTGTATCAACAGTTTATAGTAATTCTAATCAATTATTCGTAATTAAAATAGTGTGACAGCATGGATTTACCTATTAATACGCCGCCGCCGGATACTTTTAAACAAAAATTATAAACTAAAGTTGGCTTTTACCCATTCAACGACTATGCTAAAATGACGTTCAGTCAAGACGTTGAACGTTTCAATCAATAACTTGACGAGTTGTCCTTTAGGCATTCAATTGAATGTCGTCATTCAATGAACGCGCTAGCCATTCAATTGAATAGGAGATTCAACCAGATGACTGCGAAATATCTACTAAGTTTGAAGAAAACAACATTTGGATTTCGTAACGTGATACAAAGCGAAATAAACGATCCCGTAAGATGGATTATACCTTTGTTACGTGCACACTCGAACACGAGTCGAAGTCGTGGGCAATTGTTAGGAACATTTGACACTTTCGCAATGCATTAGAACATGCGAGATTAAATCTGACACCTAACATAAAATACTCCTACGTACGGCTGCTATGGGGATGTAAGGGAACGATCTATCATCTTTATTTATTCTCCAAGTCACACTCACCTGCTCATGGTGCAACCTACTGAATAACAAACGAGGCTCTGGCAACCGGTTCGTGGCGGTATAACCATCACGATTGAAGGCGCAACTTAATACCTCAGCCCGATGACGGGCAGCAGCGTCACCGGAGCGAGGAGCTACGCCCTGCGGTCGCCAACCTGCCTGCCCAGCATGGCAGTTATGAGTATAGCCTCCAGGTGTTTGCTCAAAGTCGCGAACAACTGGAGAGAACTATGTCTGGATATGCTGATGATAAAGATGATTATATCGTAGGTAATGAAATATCATTCCAAATATGGAACGCCATTTTATGCGAACGTGACTGTTACACTTCCGTATGATTCCTGTTTTAGATGTATGTGCAGGCCCGTCTTCCCCACTAATGGGCACGTGCCCAGAGCCCCGCGATCGAATGGGGCCCCCTAGTTCCTGCCAGATTACCAAATGGTAACCGATATTTAGGTCATAGGGGCCTCATAATCCTAATGTGCCCAGGGCCTCAAACAGTTTAAAGACGGTCCTGTGTATGTGTGTATATTCACTTCAGAATTACGATTGTCCATAAAGTGACCACTTTTATATCTATTTTCACTAAAAGCTTAACATTTTCATTAAAGTACCTAACAAACATTAAACCCTGAATACGGATGCAAGATTGAAATGCAGATATTAGCAAACTCAGACGCGGTGACATGTCTGAAGCCAGTGTTTTTGTGAACTGTGCACAATATTCTATTGCCTCCGATCATACATGAAACTGGAGAAGACAAACCATGAAAAAGAAAACAAAAAATAACCTTTTGACATTTTAAACCATAGTATTTTTTAAGAGGATCACAGCTTTGATTTCCTGGCTTGTCTTTTTTGTAGGTATTGGCTATGTAAAATTTCGTAATTAAACAATAGAGATTGAAACGTTTGCGGATCCGCATCGCACTATACCTAATTATGCTGGATCCAGCATGTTTAAAAAGGCGCTGGATCCAGCTGGATCGCTGTATGCTGGATCCAGCTGGATTGCTGTATGCTGGATCCAGCAATTGCAATCCCTACTTGATACCTAAAGAGATATTTGTTGTACAATTTTAGCTTTGCTACCAACCTACGGGGTAAATAAAGTTACATTTTAGATAACATTTACCTATTTCTACATTCATCCAATCCCAAAGTAATAGCGGTTATAAATATACAGTTAAATACAATGGTAATATCCAGATACTGAACAAATATAAAATAGTCATCGCATAATCGCATTCATGCGTTGAAATCACTACCCGATTTAAAATACTATCATAGATAGATAGGTAGATCAATACTTAGACCACCATAAAACTTAGAACTAGGTCAAGTATACATTTAGGCGGTCTTATCACTACCTACAAGGCATCAAATTATAATGTCTTTACACAATTTCAACATAATATGTATTTCATTAAAATATTATCTTCTCTAGACAATTTATTCTCAAAGGAGAAATACCTTGACACGCTTATTTCTCTATCTTCCCAAGTTACTGCACATTTAAACTGAAAACTGCAATATTAAATTACTAAGTAGGTACAATGTCTGAGGGAGTTCATACGACAAGGACAGTTATTGTATTCTTCACAACCATTTCAAGTAATAATTTAGACTTTTTGATTTAAATCGTGACTGTTACAATCTGCACGCGGAGAATAACTCGCATTTACTTAAATAAGTAAACTGACAGGTAACTGACCAGTTACTTGCCAGTTGTCACAGCAAATTTGGCTTCTCTTTCGCTTTCTATCAGGCGTAGGGAAGCCCTTATGTTGAGCTACTATAAAAAAAAATCTGAGATAAGTATACATTGCTCGGATTCCAAAGTAAGCAGCTTGAGCACTTCTTGTGTTATGGGTATCTGAACAACGAAGATTTAGATATTACATCACAAATATGTACTTAAATACACGGAGCAATTTTTTATGTTTTTTCATTTTGTAAATTATTGTAATTTAATATGTATTCGGTATTTATATTTGTAAAGCGATCCGCGTTTCGGTGTTTTGGTCTCATTATATATGACAATTTGCTGTCGAATCGACAAGAAGAAGAAGAATATGTATGTACCTTAATCTAGGATGTGTGGTACCAAATAAACCGATTTTCTTTCTTTCTCAATTACATTTACGTTTGTACCAGATGAAAATCGAACCCACGACACTTGGTTCCGAGGGTAGGGGTACTACCAATTGAACCACAGAGCAAGTCAAAGTGCACATTACCACAGGACTATAAACTTCAAATCTCAAACGTCAACGTTCCCATCCTGTATGAAATTGACTATAACAGCAGTTTACACATGAATTACAACGTCCCATGTAACTTACTTCTCCCCCATTAATGGCCTATAATTCCCATTAGCCTGATTCAGTGCCGATATTGATCACGCCAAGCAAAGTGGACGTTTCTATTTGTTCGCACTAGACGCCCATTTGTCATCCGAATGCTTTGGGGGGAAGCCTAAAAAGACATTTACTAATGGGTGGTTGGTTCTGGTAACGTAAACAAATGTAAGACTTATGTCTTTTGTCCTAATTCAGTCGTATCGGCAAAGCGAAAGAGGCCCAAATCGCTGTAGCAACGGACAAGTAGGTAACCAAATCAATCAGTTGCCAGTTGCCACCGAAACGCAATCAAAGTCACTTCACGAGTGTGTCACCGATTG
Organism: Conogethes punctiferalis; assembly: GCA_031163375.1. Classification (NCBI taxonomy): domain Eukaryota; kingdom Metazoa; phylum Arthropoda; class Insecta; order Lepidoptera; family Crambidae; genus Conogethes; species Conogethes punctiferalis. The sequence goes on along the minus strand of CM062096.1, from coordinate 3,732,406 downwards.
TACCTACTCCTAGTGTCTGTTACCTGATCTGAAACCCTACTCACCGGCAGAAACATGACCCTGAGGTCATTTCGCTATACACATATACACACACACACACACAAGTTCACTTAAGTTAACTAGGTACTATGTTTATTTCTTTAGCTTTTATATTTAATTTAAATGAAATTACTATTGCTAATAATAAAATAACTGATGTATGATCTATGAGAGCGGATTTTCCTGGCACAAGTGTATTTATACACTTAAAAGGAGATTCGAAACTCTGCTCATTGTAAACCTAACTTTGTTAATGCGATAAAGATTTTTCATTTTTCATTTTCATTCATTTGGCTGCTATATTCTATAGGGTTTCCACCATAAAGAATCCAAGAGAATATTATTGAGCCGCCCGTCCGGGGAAGGACTTCCGTCCTTCCCCGGACGGGCGGCTCAATTCGCTACCAATATGCACTACCTCTCTTATTACTACATTTTGTAGAGTGTGCAGCGGGATAATTTAATCTCATGGCTCATTTGGTAGTGACCTCTGCCTACGGAGCCAGGGGTCGTGGGTTCGATTCTCGCACAGTACAAGCATTTGTGTTCATGGACATGTCTGTTTGTATTGCTCTAGCTGGGTGTTAACTGGGTCATTCTTCTTTTTAACCTACAATAAACAGACATTTTCTTGATATTTCAGATTTAACTTCTTAAAAATTGTAACGGAAATAAATATTTTAAAACATCGTATAAATATGGGTCGATAAAGGACTATTTAGTCTTTCTTTTTATCTCGTATCATATTTTTTCTTTGCAGTGGCATTCCACAAAATATCGTGACAGAGCGGCCCTTTTCATCGGAGACATCATTTCGATTTACCGCTCTGTCACAGTATTTTATTAAAAACAATCAAATATAATCGTTAATCACTTATCGGGAGTCCGATTAGTATTTCGCTATGATTTTAAGTATATAATAAGATGAACTATATTTTTGGACAAAGGAAAGATTAAATAAGATGTTTACATCTACTAATCAGAACGAAGGACGGATTATTGTAGGTTAAAAAGAAGAATGACCCAACTATGTATAACATGTATTTATTTACATAAAATATATAAGTAAGTTTATCTGTTGTCTAGTACCCATAGTACAAGCTTCGGCTTAGTTTGAGACTAGATGGAAATGTGTGGCCTTGCCTGGCATGTCTTGGGTTATTTATTTTAATTAATTTAAATCATTATGCTAACAGGATACGACGAATAGCCACAGTTATATTGCGCAAGTTCCAAAGATTAGCGTTACATATCGGACTAATACCATATTCCCTGTACCAGGTCTCATCTGGGCTGAGATACGAGCACTTTGGACCGGCGGCCTGGTGGAGTACATAAGCGACCTGTGGAACATCGTGGACTTCATCACAAACATGTTCTACATAGCCTGGATCAGCTTAAGGATAGCCGCCTGGTATATAGTACAGGTATATTTACCTATCCTAATCCAAACTAATATTATAAAGCTGAAGAGTTTGTTTGTTTGAACGCGCTAATCTCAGGAACTACTGGTCCGGATTGAAAAAATATTTTTGTGTAGAATAGACCATTTATCGAGAAAGGCTTTAGGATTTATAACATCTCGCGCTGCAACTATTAGAAGCGAAGAAATAATGGAAAATGTGAAAAAAAAACGGGGGAAAAAATAACTATTCCACGCGGACGAAGTCGCGAGCACAGCTAGTAAATATATATTTTTTATATATTTATTATCCTATTGGATCTCGGTGGCTCAATTGGTAGTGACTCCTGCCTTCTGAACCAAGAGTCGTGGCCTCGATACCCACCTGAGACAAACACTCGCGTGATGAACATCTGTGTTTGTTCCGTGTCTGGGTGTTTATATTTGTATTTAAGTATAGGTTATATGTATACAAACAATGTATGTTACATAAGGTGTCAAGCCGGCGCGAGGTGATAGGGTGCCATACCTATCGATTTAAGAAACACCCTGTATTTGCGGTACCTCCGTTGTTCTGATACCCATAACACAAGCGCTTAAGCTACTTACTTTAGGATTGCAGCACTGTAGGTATGTGATGTAGTCTGATATTTATTTGTTATCATCATCAGCCTATCTCAGTCCACTGTTGGACATAGGCCTCTCAAGTTGTACGCCACTTTAGACAAACACCTGGCTTTACTTAAGTATAATCTGTACGCTGGACAGGCGGGTTATGGCAGGGCGTAGCTCGCTTCGGCGACGCTGCTGCTCGTCATCGGTCTGTGGTATTTAGCTTAGCCTTTAATCGTGATGGTTATACCGCCACCAGTCGATTGCCAGAGTATCGTTTGTTATTCGGCAGATGCACCACGGGCAGGTGGGAGTGGCTTGCAGAGAAAACATGATAGGTTATGGATTTAGGACTTATAACAGTAGGCGCAGGCAGCCAAAACTTTTCCAACTTTCTCCCAATTTACAAAAAAAAAACATTTTATTTTTTTTCCTCCAAACATTCACTCATATCAAGGCAATTACACAAATTGGCAAGCCACGTTTACGTTGCATACTTAACGTGAATGTAGCCCTCCATATTACCCACAAAAGCGGAATGAAAACGCAACATAATTTTTCCTAGCTACGGCGACGCTCGTTCGTTCCGTACTTACTCATAATCTTTGTTGTTTGAACTGCATCTTGTACATAAAATATTATTGTGCAATATAAACATTGCATCAAGATTAAATCGCATCTTTAGATATTAAAATTAGAGAGTTATTGCATCGAATTTCTCTGTCTCGTTAATACATAACTGTAAGGCGTTATAACTTGTTAAAACTAGCTGTGTCATAGAACAAAAATCCGCGTGGGGCAGAGTTTTATCCCCCATTTAATCCCCTTGGTTGTAGATTTGATCAAAATCCTTTCTTAGCGGATGCCTACGTCATAACTTGTACCTGCACGCCAGATTTCAGCGCGATCCGTCCAGTGATTTGGGCTGTGCGTTGATAGATCACTATGTCAGTCAGTCACCTTTGAGTTTTATAGCTAGCAGATGTGCAAATATCAAATTGTGGCAAAACATTGTAATAATGCCTAGTCGTACTTATTCTATCATATTTGTGTATGTGGACGATAAAAGACTTAATAACTTACCATAAGGCATCCCACTTGCGGTCAGCCGCATCTTGCATAAAATAAATTTGAGATGCTTTATAAATTCATACAAATTCCCGATACAAACGTCTGGTACCTAACCATCGCAGCCTTTAACACAGATAAATGCACAACATATTGGAACATTAAGACGAAAATGTTGGTACGTTTACTCGTATAATGCTCGGATGTCGTTCGAGAGAGGAAGATATTAATGTCCCCATTCAAACGGATCGTGAATCGGTAAGTGACGAACAACTGGAGATGCCTATGTCCAGCAGTGCATAGCGATAGGCGATGATGGTCTTTAAGTCTACATAACAGTCTACATATAATAGGCATCTACTTACTTAAACTCTATTCATGACAAGCTCGATGGCTCATTTGGTAGTGCCCTTTGCCTTCTGAGCCGAGAGATTTAGGGGATCGAACCCACAAGGGTTCGATCCCCGCACAGTACAAACATTTGTGTGCATGAACATGTCTGTTTGTATTGGTCTGGTTGTTTTATATGTATAATATGTATTTATTTACAAAAATCTAAGTAAGTTTATCAGTTGTCTAGTACCCATATTACAAGCTTCGGCTTAGTTTGGTGCTAGATGACGATGTGTGGCCCAGCGTGGCATGTCTTGGGATATTTATTTATTTTATTTATTCACGATCTTTGTCCTCAGCGCGACCACAACAGCGGGCTGGACCCCTGGTACCCGCGGGAGCGCTGGGACTCGTACGACCCCATGCTGCTGTCTGAAGGCGCCTTCGCAGCGGGCATGATCTTCTCCTTCCTCAAGCTGGTGCACATCTTCTCCATCAACCCGTACCTCGGCCCCCTCCAGGTCTCCCTCGGCAGGATGATCCTGGACATAATCAAGTTCTTCTTCGTTTATATGCTGGTGCTGTTTGCGTTTGGATGTGGTAAGAACGAGACAAGTGACGATTTGTAAGTGTTTTTTTAAACCTAGACGAATAAAGATTTTTTTGACTTTGACAAGACACAAATGAGTGAATTTAGTCACTGCAGCTAATTTTTATTAAGCTAGCCCAACCTACATAAGAAATATGAAAAGAGTCTAAGTAATGGAATGAGAAAAAAAAATACAAATAGAAAAATAATAATGAAAAGAGAACAGAAAAAAGCGATTTGGAGGCTTGGCTAGTTGTAAGTAGTTCGGAAAATATGGGACCCTGGACGAATTTTTTTATTAGAATTAAAATAACTTACAGAAGTATGTTTTTACAAATAAAATACTTAAAGATATTAACATAATTTGTAAAGAAAATGATAAAATATGAAAACAGAATCAGTGAAAAGCCTTTACACTTTAGTGCTAGTCTATGACGGTCACAGAATTAGCGATAAAATATAATCCAACTTCAGTTATTTTTCTCTAGCAAATCAATATTTAACAAGTGTCCTCTTTACGAGTATAAACTAGTTAAGGTAAGTGTCCCTATCACGGAGGTAGTCAAAATCGGTACCTATTACGGTGGTATTTCTATTTTCGAGTTTTATTCCTATTTTATTCAGTATAAGTGCACCAAAATGTATACTATTTATTCCAAATCTATTCCTTCATCAGTTGACCGAATTTCGCAAGTATAGCACATATACAACACAACAAAATCAATCAATTAGTGTAACGACATCGATGTGAGAGAGGTTTTCATACAAACGCGCAACAGCAAATGAAAGTACACCAATATTTATAAACTAAGTTTTTCGTATTAATAACCCGTTTAAGTTCGTTTGTGTGTTATTTATTGCATTTTCCTACTATTACAGCAGCTATTTAAATAGCTTAATTCATATTTTAAACTCATTTTTACCCAAAAAAATAAGAAACAAAATACCACCGTAAAAGGATACAAATTTTATAGGTTGATCCTAATACGGTGGTATACCTCCGAATTAGGAAATATACTGGACATGTTTAATTGTTTATAACTTTTAATTTATTAACTTATTGAATTAGTTCCAAGTTTTATTGAAATAATCATTAATCTCTTAAATTAAGGACCATATTCTGCGGTATGCTATCTTTCTTAGAAATCTAGTTATATATGAAAATTGTTGAGCATAAAATGTTGGTTTCTTAGAAGCGGTAAAATAAAAAGTTGTATTTTAATTGATCACAAGTCGTTTGTTTTGTATAACTGTTGACTAAAATTTAACACACTAAGCCAAAAAACTGTTATCGTGTGATTATGCATTTACACTCTTTTGTTTATCGAAATTTTGATGGGTCAGAATTAGGAACATTATAACACGAGTAGTGTTCCTATTACGGTGGTAGTTATTTTCAGGTAACTCCGTATTAGGTTATATGGGTTCCTATTATGGCGCTATTCATAAAATATAAAATTACAAGTTTTAGGGTTCAGTAAATAAATAAAAAGTTTTCTATAATGTTTTTTGGATTCTTATTTAATAAAACCAAAAGCGATAAAAACTTAACAATGTATGTAATTAATGTTATTTAAAGAGAAGAATGCCCATCATAGTATGGAGAATAGTACAGTTGTGTTAAGTGTTGCATCAAAACCAAAGTTGTATTAGGTATCTAGAAAAAATATTATTACTTTTGACCTTTGAACCGGGGTATAAAACCTATTTTCCAAAAATGTAACATTTATACTTACTACGAGTAGTTTGTTATAGTAATAATAATTCGTTTCAACGATATTTTTTTTAATACGTCACTGTTAGAATTTAGAGAATGCTAGGTTCTGGAGAATAAGGAAAATTCAAGTGATTCATACATCCCTGCTATATTTGCAAATTTTATTAAAAGAAAATTAATGTTATCAAGTCAATGAATGAAAACCTTACAATTTACTTTCATCACCATCATCAGCCTATTGCAGTCCACTGCTGGACATAGGCCTCTACAGTTGTTCGCCATCTAAAGCAAACTTCTGGAGGACATACCCATAATCGCCACGCTGGGCAGGCGGATTGGCGATCGCAGGGCGTAGCTTCTTGCTCCACCGACGCTGCTGCCCGTCATCGGCCTGTGGTTTTTAGCTACGCCTTCTATCGTGATGGTTTAACCGCAACCAGTCGGTTTGCCAGAGCCTCGTTTGTTGTTCGGCAGGATGCACCACGGGCAGGTGAGGATGGCTTGGAACGATAAGGTGATAGGTCGCTCCCTTACATCCCTTACATACAATTTACTTTACTAACGCATATTTTATATTATTTAATGTACGTAACATTATTTGTTTCTGACCCTCCGAATTAGGAACCGTTTACCGCCGTAATAGGCACTGACCGAAATTATACCTCCGAATTAGGAACAATCGACTCGGCTATTTAAATATTTTTTAAAAAAAAAACTAACATCAAAACCAACACAAAATCAATAGAAATACAAAATATAATAACCACTTTTGACGATGAAGTGGTTTTGCACATTTAGAAATACTTACAAATGCTTATTTTTGTCTCCTAGTTTCGAATGTTGCGAAATACCTCCGTAATAGGAGCGTTTACCTTACATGTTAAAATTTGTTTGTGAACAAAAATAGAAACTACTATAATATAATCGCTTATTTTTGCTTGAGTTTCTCTTTTGCTTACTTTTAAGTGATCCTACCTAGATTCAGAGTATATTAAGTAACTGAATATTTCAGGTTTGAATCAGCTGATGTGGTACTACGCTGAACTGGAGAAGAACAAATGCTACCACAACCCAAACGGAATGCCGGACTTTGACACACAAGAGCGCGCCTGCACCATTTGGAGACGATACGCCAAGTAACAATACATTTTCTAATTCTTAAATTATTTATCTGTTGCTATTAATAGCTACAATACCCACGGAATGAGATGGGTTGGTTCTATATTTCTATCCTAAATCCGTCAAGCACATTAGCAACCCCACCTCATTCCGTGGGTGTTGTATAAGACGACGTTTTTAAGAGAGGTAGGGCATAGCGAATTTTCGCTGGAATTGAGCTGCCCGTCTGGGGAAGGACCTCCACCCTATAGAATACCGCAGCCAAATAACCTCCGGGTCGTGTTTCTGCCTTTGAGTAGGGTTTCCGGAGCTCATAAAGGGTTAGGGTCTAAGTCAAAATACCTTTATTCACATAGACTTAAAATAAGCACTTACAATAGGGTGGGGCCGGCATGGCGGTGGCAACTGACAGGTAACTGACCAGCTACTTGCCCGTTGTCACAGCGATTTGGGCTTCTCTTTCGCTTTCCATCAGGCGTAGGGAAGCCATTATGTCGAGCTATAATAAAAAAAAGGGAATAACTAAGGGAATATTAACAAACGGGCAGCAGTATTTACCTAAGCGTGGTGAATACGACAAATGAAATTATCAAAGAGGGAGGCGAGAGCTGGATGCGAATCGTTTGCCAGAATTGTGTAAGGTTAAAAATGTTATATCGGCTATCGCGGTTCTTGAGATATAGCTTGATGATAGACAGGCGGACAAATATTACCTACATATTTATTAAAGTACCTAATAATATTAGTTCGCTAATTCAATATTAATCTTTACCAGCTTATTCGAGACCTCCCAGTCGCTGTTCTGGGCGTCGTTCGGGCTGGTGGACCTGACCACCTTCGAGCTGACCGGCATCAAGAGCTTCACGCGCTTCTGGGCGCTTCTCACCTTCGGCTCGTACTCCGTGATCAACATCATTGTCCTGCTGAACATGCTGATCGCCATGATGTCCAACTCTTACCAGATCATTTCGGTAAGTGGATATGAAGAGATACGTGAAACGTCAATGGGGGATATCATCATCAACCCATTGGAGCCCATAGCTGAACATAAGCTTTTCCTGTTAGTCGACTCTGGGCTTCTCTTAACAACACTGGGCAACACTTATCTGTCACCCTGCCCAAATCCTCATTACACCTAGCCTGGGGGCGTCCTACACTAGCGTTATCTAATCCACTTGCACTGGGGAAAAACCTAGTCTTTTACAGAAAACTCCATAACTTACCAATTTCTCAGTTAAATCCCATACCTACTGATTATCCACAGCAAAGGATCGCGTGTCTCGTTGTCCTACTCGTTGAGATACGACTCTTCGTCTGTCTTGCGTTGTGATTTTCAGACGCTTTGTGGGATCCATGGTACTCTATCTTTTGTAGTGGCTCGTTACCTGGAAATCAAAGAGAAGTAAGATCTCTTCATTACCTAGCTACCTCTACTCAATTAATTAATTAACGTGTTTTGCTAATCCAGGAACGATCGGACCAGGAGTGGAAATTCGCTCGCAGTAATCTCTGGATGTCCTACTTTGAGGACGGGGACACTGTCCCCCCGCCCTTCAACATCATCCCTACGCCTAAACATTTGGTTTGCTGGATCAAACACTGCTTCACCAACAGGGATAGAGGTTCTATTATCGTAAGTTTCATGAAGCGTATGAAAATCTTTACGTCTTTTCTATATCTCATCATCATCATGTCATGTATGGTCATATCTCCAATGATGTCTCTCCAATGGCTTGTCGTAATCACAATTAAAGTTACAGAGCTTCTAATTAAAATCATCATACTGTAATCATCAATACTTTTTGATTGAATTAGTTGAGGAAAATATGGTATCAAATTATACTCTTCACTCGCTAAATCTTCAGAAAGATAATGAATTTCCAGAGGAAATCAGTTAAAAATAGTATTAGCCATACACACCAAATTTAGAATAAATGCGCCAGACAAATCACACCGATCACTTGGTTTCAAATGAAATTATTCCCTCAAGCTATGAGTACCCAATGACGACTAGGGGCGTCTCCAAGAAGACCCAAACTAGAAAATTTAATCTTCTAAATCCACCGGACCGAGGATTCCCGGTCTGATTAGACCTTCGGATCGGCCTAACGCTTAACCATAATCAGATAATTCTCCATGCAGAACAAATCCCGTGAGAAAGCAAGACAGCAACACGAAGCGGTTATGAGAGTGCTGGTCCGAAGATACGTGACAGCGGAGCAGAGGGCCCGCGACGAGGTGGGAGTGACCGAGGACGACGTCATGGAGATCCGACAAGACATCTCCACGCTGAGATACGAGCTGATCGACATACTGCACAATAATGGCATGAAAACGCCGAGGTTGAAGCTTCAAGATACTACTGGTAAGCTTCAGAAATAGAATTTGATATTGAAATTTCTTTGAGAAGAATTAACAACAGACTACGGCTTCAAAAATATGAAATATGAAGACGTTTATGTATACTACTAACTTCCCCTTGACCTGGTAGTAGAAAAAAGAACCCAAGTCCCTATGTCCCTATAAGTATGTACCTATATAATCGACATGTATATGTAGATAATAAATGTGCGTGATTTAACGTGTACATACCTATTTCTAGCCCGATTTTTCTGTTCTGACGTAACTATATATTTCAACCTCAGAAATGAGAAAAGACATAAATATCCAAGAAATACCAGTTTTGGTGCGACTTTGGTTACCATACTTTTTGGTACATGACGAAATGTTTTCTACTGTGAAATAGTAACATCGCAATTAAGCACATTGTGGATTAAGAATTAAGAAAAGGAGAGAACATATAAGGGATAGTAATAGGACTGAAAATGTTGCGATTATAACCTGACCTAACCTTTTATTTGTAGTGGCCGGTAAAAAGGGCAAGGTGATGGAGAGGCGAATCCTGAAAGATTTCCAGATAGGTATCGTTGAAGGAATCATCAAGGACGTCATCTCGAAAGAGAGCAAGCCCAAAGATGTCTTCAGCCAGATTGCCAAGGCCATTGTCAGGAGAGGAAGCACCGACAGGTATGGTAACAAACATACTCACAAACTATCCATCAATCAATCAACGGGCTTCCTTTGATCCGCGTGAAATTCTATTAGTATTATAAATGAGAATGTTTGGAAGTGAATGAATGTTTATTGTTATTCTTTCACATGAAAACTACCATACGAATATTAATGGACGATAAACGGATTGACAGTAGTATAGGTCATACATTAGATTCACATATAGGAAATAATTTTTAAGTAGTTTCATTTCACATTATTATCAACGATTTTCAATCGTCGGAAGCCGCGAGATGCACGTAGTTTTGCAAATAAATATCTATTTCTATATCTTTTTAAAGGCGCTCTATCAAAGTCCGAAAAAGGTGTCTAGTAGGTGAACGTGTATTATAAGTAATTAAATTATTATTACCGTTGAGGAAACTGATGCCCCATCAGAATTCGAAAGTGTTTTATGTGATTGCCCAAAGTGGCGTACAACTGAAGAAGCCTCCGACCAACAGTGGTCTGTGATAGATAATGATGAAATAATTCTATCAGTTGATGATGATGGTGGAATTCTATGAGATGATGATAATGATAAAATTCTATCAGATTATAATAACAATACCTGTATTGCAGCAAGAAACGCGACTGGAACGCCTTGGTGCGTACGGGAACGACTCGTCGGGATCCGATCGGGAAGTCCTCGGACGCGGAGATAAGACGCAGCCGCCAATCTCTGAGGGCTCACATCTTGGAGAATGTGCAAACCAGAACAATCGATCCGCAGAAACTTTTGGGTACATTTTCTTGATTGATTTTCTTATAAACCAGCCTACGGCCCGCCTGATGTTAAGCGGTTACCGCAGTCTATGGACACCTACGACACCAAGAGTATCACACACACGTTGCTCACCTAGATTGGTCAATTGATGAGGCATATTTTACAATATATAATACTTCTATTATTATCATCAACTGCTCTTAAAATAATGTATTCGCTGGGACTCGAGCTCTAGAATAATAAAGCCACTTAAGCACACTGGCCATTTGTGCGGGCTAGCCAAGTTCAAACAACTACGACCGCGAGACGAGAAGACCGACGAGAAGCTACGACCTGCGATCGCCCAGTGTGGCGATTATGGGTATATTTGCCGTACCTAATTGGCGAACAACTGGAGAGGCCTATATCCAGCAGTGGACTGATAATGGCTGATGATGATGATGAAGATGGGGCTTCAAGCAATCGGCCTCGCCTGTTTGAAGCAGTCCGTGTACGGCCAGGCTAACACTCAACGAGTAATATTGACTCTTGAATTTCTTGGGATGTAAGGGAAGCGGCCTATCATCTTTTCGCTCCAAGTCAACCTCACCTGCCCGTGGTGCATCCTGCCGAACAACAAACGAGGCGCTGGCAACCGACTAATGGCGGTATAACCATCATAATTGAAGGCGTAGCTAAATACCACAGGCCGATGATGGGCAGCAGCGTCATCGGAGTGAGAAGCTACGTCCTGCGGTCGCCAACCCGCCTGCCCAGCGTGGCGATTATGGGCATATCCTCCAGATGTCCAGCAGTGGACTGCAATAGGCTGGTGATGATGATGATGATGATGAATTTCTTGCAGAATACAACCCCAACTTGTCCGAGGTTACTCCGTGCACGAGAGTGGCCTACGCCAAGTTCATGAGGAGCAAGATCAAATCAGACTTCGCCGCTCGGGACGCGCAGAAGCGGGAATCTGTCGAGGAGTTCAGTTTGGAGGACGAGGTATTTGAGACGCCGAAGAGAAAGGACTCGAAGAGAGCCCGTAAGTTTAACCATTTTTAAATTGTTCTTTTTTTTTAAAAGAAGCACGACATTAGCTTCCCAAAACTTGATGGAAAGCGAAAGAGAAATCCAAGTCGCTGCGACAACGGGCAATTAACAGGTCAGTCAGCTGTCAGTTGCCACCGCCATGCCGGCCCAACTCTAACCGCCAACTGCTGATGCAGCGCTTACTCCACGAGCTCCAGAAACCCTACCTACCACCGGGCAGAAACACGACCCGGAGGTCAATTAGCTGCGGTATTTTGTAGAGAAGATTCGGTATGCCCCACCTATCTTTACTGTTAGTTAGTTACCCACGAAAATAAGATTTTTTATGTTAAAAATTATTGGGATATGATCCCAATAATTTTTAACATAAAAAGTATCACATTGGAACATACCTCTTACCTCCTTGGAGAATTTCCTCTGTAGCCTAATTTCGGTCAGGAACAAAATTTAACCATTTATCCAAAGTATACATAATGTTTTGTTTGCCAACTATTTATAGTAGATTTATGTAAAGTTTCAAGTTGGAAGAATAATTTCGATCGCCGCTCGAAAACATTGTAATAACAAAAGGCTTAGTACGAATTTACATAATTTGCGATAGGCAATGGAAATTGGGGCGGATTAGGCAGTAGTAGGTACATAGTTAATTATTGAAAAAATAGGGTTATTAGATTCTTTATTCGGTAAAGCTTTTATGTTTTCTGAATACAAAGGAGTTTCGAATATTTACCCAGTTATCTTTTTGTTCAAGAATATTGGTAACAAGATTTTCTTTGTACAATTAAACAAATAAGTTCAAGGCAATGCACACCTATCTGCCGATATCAAATTGCTAGGTTTTACTAGTACAGATATTGAGTTAGTATCTAGTCATAATATTTGCACTTATAAGACCAGACCAAATGGGCTACCCACCTACAATATATTCCTCACATAAATATAACTCAGTAGCTAATTAGTACTAATTAATTATTGGTTTAGAAGTTTACTATTTTTTTAAAATTTAATTTATAGTATCTTTAATTGGCTTATTAGCTTGTTAGAATACCTACCCTACAAACCTCAAGTAATTCTAGTAATGTTCAAAACTTCAGTAATAACTAAATAGTATGTAGTATGATTTTGTAAACATATAATTATAAAGGCCTATGTCCATCAGTGGACTAGTACGCTATGCTGATGATTTGATGATGAACTTCTACGCTAAACGCTACTACGGCCATTTGAACGGGGTCTAAATTTGAGTTATACAATTTATTATTTCTGGCACATAGGTCTTGTCTGGTTGTTAATCTAATTTGAAGGCTCTCAGAACACCCAGACGCCAGCCAAATTCGAAAAAGACCCATTTCGAAGTTTAAAAAATGCCCCAAACTTAGTAAGTTTCACTCTTAGCTTAAATACACTATAGAAGGTCGTCAAATCTCACCAAAACTATTCCCTTTCAGTTCAATACGAGTAGGAGGTACAAATGAACAATCCTCACTAAAAGGATAAACATCGGCAGCCGTTTAAACATTCACTGCCACACCAGTCTTCCCACCGTCCCCCTTTTCAATGAAACAATCACCTAGTTTGTGTGTTCTCATCCCGAATTATGTAAATAAGCAAATGCATGGATAATTGGATCCCGCGGTTAGCGCCTCGATTCTGTATGTTGAAGCGACTCAAATTGCGGATACGTTACAATACCGCAGATTACGATGTATTAACGACTGTTTGGGACTTATAAATAAGGGATGTTGAATCTTGTTTTAATAGATAGGTAGATAGATATTCTTTATTTGCAATAGAAAACAATTAGTACATTTTAAGAGAGGTAGGGCATAGCGAATCTGCGCTCCAATTGAGCCGCCCGTCCGGGGAAGGACCTCCACCCTATAGAATACCGCAGTCAACAGTGGCGTAACTATAACATTCGAGGCCCGTGGCAAATTCATCAGATTTTTACTAAATGTTGGGAGTTTGGATTCTCCTCTGACCGGGGGCCCCTTACGGCTGGGGGCCCGTGGCATTTTGCCGACATGCCACCCTGTAGTTACGCCACTGGCAGTCAAATGACCTCTGGGTCGTGTTTCTGCCGGTGAGTAGGGTTTCCGGAGCTCGTGGGGGGTTAGGGTTGGGCCGGCATGGCGGTGGCAACTGATAGGTAACTGACCAGTTACTTGCCCGTTGTCACAGCGACTTGGGCTTCTGTTTCGCTTTCCATCAGGCGTAGGGAAGCCATTATGTCGAGCCACTATATAAAAAAAAGATACTTCAAAAGCAACTAGGTATTTGTCAGTGGGCCGCATGCCGCCAGTTCTGACCCTGACAAATCCTGAAAGATGCTAACTTTTCTTAACATTATTCTTATTAGATACTTCATCTACAGGTCAATCTTTCCGAGCCAGAACGCCGATACCAGAAACCTCCGATGATGAGGGATTAAAGGAACACGAGATGACCGTCGAGGCTGATATTGAATCTAAAGGTACCTGTAAATTTTAAGTTAAAAAGAAATGTCTGATGGCCACACTTTCCAAATACTCCTACTAGTTTAAAAGGGAGTCTCTTAAATTAGGGGGCTGTGAGTAAAGAGATTGGTAGATAAGCAGGATTCAGAGAACAGAAAAACCGACTTCAATATGAGGATAATGGCACCAACCCTTTCAAACGATTACCACTTTGGAAGAGTCTCTCGCGCAAACTATTCAGTTTAGAAAAAAAATATGTTAGAAACCTCAACATCATTTTTAAATACCTAATAGGTTTGATGAAAAAAAAAATATGGGGAACCCCATAAATTTTGGAGTTTTTCTGATTTTATTTTAAAATCTTAATGCGGTTAACAGAATACATCTACGTACCAAATTTTAATAATGTAGCTCTTATAGTTTCGGAATAAACTGGCTGTGACATACGGACGGACAGACAGACAGACATGACGAATCTATAAGGGACCATTTTTTTGGCTACGGAACCCTAAAAAAAAAAGAATTATGCAAATCGGTTCTCAATTTTACTCTCGGAGATATCTGGTAACATACATAGAACCTCCTTTTTTGAAGTAGGTTATAAAATGAATTGATCTTTTAGTAAAATCAAAGTTTTCTCAATATTCTCCTTAGCTTAAAGCGTAGTTGAAACTTGACATTACTTTTAAATAGACGTGCTATAAATATTTAATACACAGAAAAAATAATTAATAAATACCTTGCACCAGGATCCGAAGGGGGTTCAGAACAGACCAGGCCTCTGAAGTCCTCATCGCAAGAACCTTCAGAGCCCAGCACTCCAGCCTTCGACCCTATCAGCGACCGACGCCTCCCCCCACCAGCGCAGTTCGACACGAAGGAACACGTCATCCAGATAGATGAGCCAGAATCTCCCACGAAATCGCTCTGCATGACGAAAGGAGAAGATACTAAGTTGCAAAAGCCTATCACTCCTACCGCAAGCATACGCTCGGAACAAATTCTATCAGCGTCTACCCTAGACAGTCAGTACAAGCAGATGATGACACCTCCACCAGTGGTCATGACCCCACCACCTGTAATCATGACTCCACCACCCCCTGACAGCCCACCACCGCCGCCTCCTATTGGCATATCCAGACCAGAGTCAAAATGCTCTGTGACATCCAAATCTCGCACACCTGTACCAGAATCCCGCACTCCTTTACCAGAATCCCGCACTCCTTTGCCAGAATCTCGCACTCCGATGCCAGAATCTCACTCACCAATGCCAGAATCTCGCTCACCAATGCCAGAATCTCGTTCACGACCCGAGTCTATATCTCAAAGAGATACTTTAACACCGAGACCGGAGAGGCCCACTTCCTCTAAAGGCTCTGCCAGGGTCTCTCCATCACCATCGCCAACTCCTTCTTCATATAGCGATAAAGGTAAATCGAAAGTTACTGGTAAAGTTGTATCTGGGTGGCTATAGTTACCTTTACAGGTAAAATTAGTGAAATGTCGAACTCTATTTCATTGCACGTAAATGCTTTGATCTCTTAAATTAATTTCAACTAGACCTCTATACGAGCCAGCTAGTCAATTTCTGCCAAGTTCTAGCCAAATAGAGACTTTAATTTTAATAATACAAATCAGATTTTTATCGTTATAGTATTGTTTTTTTCCGGCATGTGACAAGTCATTTGACACTGCACTCGATACAATGTCGACGGCGATTTGTTTCAATGATTCTATCGTTTCACAGAACTTGGGAAAATGATATCTTTATAATGTAGGTATTATAAGCCTATTTCGTTCGGTAAGTACATTTAGAACTTTCTTATAAAAGGCATTTTTAATTAATAGTTGTTTTGTAAATATCGTGTACTGATCGTACAATTCTGTTATTATTTATTATCTTCTTTATGTCACAATACTTATAATTTTGATTAAGCCTCTAAAATGTTTGTAATAGAATAATTTTATTATGCCAGTATTGGTCATAATATAATCTATCTATCTTCTATATTATATAAAGCTCGATTACCACTGACTGACTCACTCACTCATCGGGGGTTTTTTTCGGGTAGTTGGGGGGTGATTTTGGGTGAAATGTTGATTTAGGGGTATTTAATTTTTTAATCAAAGCAGCTTTACGGGGAGAAAATAAAAAAAATCCAAGATGGCGGCGGTTTTTCGCGAAAAAAAAAAATTAAAATGTATAGAATGACCGTGGTGCGCATAGTGTCTTTGAATTGTCTATGGCAGATGTGAACGTTAAAGTTGAAAAAAAATAAAAAAACAAGATGGCCGCGCCGCCATCTTGGATTGAAAATTGGTTTTGGACTCACGTTTGCGTGGTCATAGCGTCGCGATGTTTACAGATGGCGGCAAGATTTTTTTTCATTATTGCCACAGATATAGTCGAGTGTCGACCGGTGACCATAGACTATAGAAAAACAATATGGCGGCGCCGCTGGCGGCCATTTTGTCCCAAGAAAAATTTTTGCGTTTTTCAAATTGATTTTTCATACTGTTGGCAACACTGGATCGATTGGGTTAGTATTGGGCGGTGGTAGGATATTTATCAGTCTCTTGGTAGGTTTTTTAATTTCTACCAAATTGATGGTAGTTTTTGGCTCAGGACCCCAAATAGGGGTGGAAAAATTTTGACGTGTATCCGATTTTCGAGTATGCAGTTTTATGGCAACCCCGGCTGGTATTGGCCACAGGGTTGTTATGTAAAAAAATTTTGGCAACACTGGTTTTGGCGGGCAAAAATGTGTTTTCGCAGTAATCATTTTCCAAAGTCTCTCTGGGTCCGGGGTATCGATTAAAAAAAAAAGTAAAAATTGGCTCTGGTCCGGTATATAGTCTAGAATACAGGAAAAATACGGCCAAGTCGATATCCAAGATGGCGGCGGCGCTGGCGGCCATTTTGTAAAAAAGTTTGGTTTTCGAAAATTTCAAAATGGATTTTCAATGTGATGGCAACATTTTACAAAATTTTATTGTACGAGTCGGTTATCAGTTGGGTCATTGTGTGTTGCCAGGTATAAAAATATTTTTGACTTTTGTGATAGTTTTTGAGATATGGCCCAAAAAGGTCGAAAGTAGAAGGACCAACATTTTAAATAAAAAGTTGCCATGTGCTCACAGATTTAGCCCATTAGAATGACATTTGACCATTTTTATCTTGGTGGCCTGGCAACACTCGGCACGGCGGGGAGAAGAAATTTTTTGGCAATGCCTTTTTCGCCGAGCTGTCTGGCCGCCAGGACGCTTGGCAGAAAAAAAGTAAAAATGCCAATCGACGCCACATATAGTGTAGTATATGGGAAAAATCTGAAACGTCAGACTTTCAAGATGGCGGCCGCGCTGGCGGCCATTTTGTGAAAAAATGGCGTTTTCGAAAGTTAAAAAATGGATTTTTGGGTATATAGCAACATTTGAGCGGGGTGCAATGTACTAGGGCAAAGTGTGTATGGTCATAGAGTATTGCCAGGTAAAAAAATAATTTCGACATTTTTGGTAGTTTTTGAGAAATGCCCCGAAAAAGTCGAAAATAGAAATAATGACATTTCACAAAAATTATTCCCAGGAGCATAGAGATGGGGCCCATTAAAATGACATTTGACTATTTTTATCTCCGTCATCTGGCAACACTGGGATGGACGGTGGCTCAAACTTTTTTCAAAGGGGTCCCTTCGAGGGGCCCTGGTCGCCCACTTTGTATGACGCGAAAAAAAACTGTGAATGCCATTTGGTGTGTAATATAGTTGTTACTGAGCACTGGGTACCAAAAGTTGGAAAAACAAAATGGCGGATGCACAGGCGGCCATTTTGTAAAAAAGTTAGGTTTTCGAAAATTTTAAAGTGACTTAGTGGTAGAAGGGTGCGTCTGAGAAGAAAAAGTCCGGGGGCTCTTTTGAAGGTCTCCTAATTATCTAATAACTGCTGCAAAAAGTTACCCCACTTTTAGGGTAATTTCCGAGATTTACCCCGAAACGTAAATTCACGAAATTAAAAAAACCAAGTATGAGGTCCTGTCAAAAATGGTCCACAAACTCCATTAAGACCCCAAATGATCGCCTTTTCCCACCAGGAAGAAAAAAAAAGACAACTCAAAAATCACGATTTCCCATACAAGTGACGAACATTCTTACACAGTAACGTAAGTATGTTCGTCAGGTCAAGTAACGTATGAATGTTCGTCACTTGTATGGGATATGCGAGACCGAAGGTCGAGCAGTGCCCCAAGGAGTCTGCACCCACCTATGAAAAAAAAAACTTTGCGAGGCCGCAGGCCGAGCGAGCCCACCCAAGCCGCCAAAACAACGCCGCGGAGGGCGAAGCCCGGAGCGGCTGGCGCCCCAAGGAGCCCCCACACAAAACCGAATCAACGAACCACAAAAAAGCCCACCGCGCCCGCCCACGCGGACGGTACAACCCAGAAAAGTAATTTCGCGAGGCCGCAGGCCGAGCTGCGTATCGCGAGGCCGCAGGCCGAGCTCCGCGTAGGGCGAAGCCCGGAGCGTCCAGCGTCGCAGACCTAGCTTGAGCACGCACGCGCGAAGAGCGTGCGGCGAAAGCTAGTCTATAATATATAAAGCTAAATTACCACTGACTGACTCACTGACTGATCAGGGGTGTTTTTCGGGTGGAAAGAGTTTGTCTATGGTCGGGATGTTAACTTAAAGGTACCTAAATTTTTAATCAAAACAGGTTTTTGAAAAAAAAATCCAAAAAAAACAAGATGGCGGCGGTTTTTCGCAAAAAAAAAAGTTTAAAATGTATAGAATGACCGAGCGGCGCATACTGTCTTCGAATTGTCTATGAAAGTTGTAAACGTCAAAGTTAAGAAAAAATAAAAAAACAGGATGGCCGCGCCGCCATCTTGGATTGAAAATTGGTTTTGGACTCATGTTTGCGTGGTCATAGCGTCGCGGTGTTTACAGATAGCGGCAAGTTTTTTTTTTATTTTCGTCACAGATATAGTCGAGTGTCGACCGGTGACCATAGACTAAAGAAAAACAATATGGCGGCGCCGCTGGCGGCCATTTTGTCCCAAGAAAATTTTTTGCGTTTTTCAAATTGATTTTTCATACTGTTGGCAACACTGGATCGATTCGGTTAGTATTAGGCAGTGGTAGGATATTTATCAGTCTATTGGTAGGTTTTTTAATTTCTACCAAATTGATGGTAGTTTTTGGCCCAGAGCTCCAAATATGAGTGGAAAAATTTTGATGTGTATCCGATTTTCGAGTATGCAGATTTATGGCAACCCCGGCTGATATTGGCCACAGGGTAGTTTTGGAGAAAAATTCTGGCAACACTGGTTTTGACGGGCAAAAACAATTTTGAGCAGTAGTCATTTTCCAGAAGTTCTGTGGATCCAAGGATGCACTTAAGAAAAAAAATAAAAATTGTCTCTGCTCCAGTATATAGTCTAAAATACAGGAAAAATATAGACTTTTGGATGTCCAAGATGGCGGCGGCGCTGGCGGCCATTTTGTAAAAAAGTTTGGTTTTCGAAAATTTAATAATGAATTTTTAATGTGATGGCAACATTTTACAGAATTGCAATGTACCGGTCGGTTATCCGTTAGGTTATTGTGTGTTGCCGGGCATAAAAATATTTTTGACATTTTTGATAGTTTTTGAGATATTGTCCAAAAAGTTCGAAAGTAGAAGGACCAGCATTTTAAATAAAAAGTTGCCATGTACTTAAAAGTTTAGCCCATTAGAATGACATTTGACCATTTTTATCTTGGTGGCCTGGCAACACTCGGCACGGCGGGGAAAACAATTTTTTTGACAATGCCATTTTTGGCTTATACTTTGAGCCTTCCGGCAAATGGCAGAAAAAAAGTAAAAATGCCATCCGTTGCCATATATGGTCAGGTATATGGGAAAATTCCGATTTTTTCGATTTTCAAGATGGCGTCGGCGCTGGCGGCCATTTTGTGAAAAAGTTTGGTTTTGGAAAATTTCAAAATGGATTTTCAGTGTGATGGCAACATTTTACAGAATTGCAATGTACTGGTCGGTTATCCTTTAGATTATTATGTGTTGCCAGGTATAAAAATATTTTTGGCTTTTTTGATAGTTTTTGAGATATGGTCCAAAAAAGTCGAAAGTAGAAGGACCAAAATTTTAAATAAAAAATTGCCATGTACTTATAGGTTTGACCCATTAAAATGACATTTGACTATTTTTATCTTGGTGGCCTGGCAACACTCGGCGCGGCGGGGCAACAAATTTTTTGGCAATGCCTTTTTCGGCGAGCTAGCTGGCCGCCAAGATGCTTGGCAGGAAAAAAGTAAAAATGCCAATCGACGTCATATATAGTGTAGTATATGGGAAAAATCCGAAAAGTCAGACTTTCAAGATGGCGGCTGCGCTGGCGGCCATTTTGTAAAACAGTTAGGTTTTCGAAAATTTCAAAGTGACTTTTGGGGTAGAAGGTTGCATCTGAGAAAAAAAAGTCCAGGGGCTCTTTTGAAGGTCTCTTAATTATCTATTAAGTGGTTTAAAAATTTACCCCATTTTTTGGGTAAATACGGAGATTTACCCCAAAACGTAAATTCGCGATATTTTAAAAACCAAGTATGAGGTCCTGTCAAAAATGGTCCACAGACTCCATTGAGGCCCCAAATGACTTCATAATTCAGCAGGAATAAAAAAAAAGCCAACTCAAAAATCACGATTTCCCATATAAGTGACGAACATACTTACGTTACTTGACGTGACGAATATACTTACGATACTTGATGTGACGAACATACTTACGATACTTGGTGTGACGAACATACTTACGATACTTGGTGTGACGAACATACTTACGATACTTGACGTGACGAACATACTTACATTACTTAACGTGACGAACATACTTACATTACTTAACGTGACGAACATTCTTATGGTATCTACTATGACATGCAAGACCGAAGGTCGAGCCCTGCGCAGGGCGAAGCCCGGAGCAGTGCCCCAAGGAGTATGCGCCCACTAAAGAAAAAAAAAACTATGCGAGGCCGCAGGCCGAGCGAGCCCATCCTCTTTTAGTTACGCTACCATAATACGCGAGACCGAAGGTCGAGCCCTGCGTAGGGCGAATCCCGGAGCAGTGTACCAAGGAGTATTCACGCACTAATGAAAAAAAAAACAGTTTGCGAGGCCGAAGGCCGAGCGAGCCCACCTTCTTTTAGCTACATTACTGTAAGATACGCGAGACCGAAGGTCGAGCCCTGCGTAGGGCGAAGCCCGGAGCAGAGGCCCAAAGAGTATTAACCACCACTTATGAAAAAAAAAACAATGCGAGGCCGCAGGCCGAGCGAGCCCATCCTCATTTAGTTACGCTACCATAATACGCGAGACCGAAGGTCGAGCCCTGCGTAGGGCGAAGCCCGGAGCAGTGTACTAAGGAGTATTCACGCACTAATGAAAAAAAAAACAGTTTGCGAGGCCGAAGGCCGAGCGAGCCCACCTTCTTATAGTTACATTACTGTAATACGCGAGACCGAAGGTCGAGCCCTGCGTAGGGCGAAGCCCGTAGCAGTGCCCCAAGGAATATTCACCTACTTATGAAAAAAAAACTATGCGAGGCCGCAGGCCGAGCGAGCCCAAGCTCTTTTAGTTACGCTACTGTAACAGGCGAGACCGAAGGTCGAGCCATGCGTAGGGCGTAGCCCGGAGCAGTGTCCCAAGGAGTATTTACCTACTAATGAAAAAAAAACTATGCGAGGCCGAAGGCCGAGCGAGCCCACCCTCTTTTTGTTACACTACTAAAATAAGCGAGACCGAAGGTCGAGCCCTGCGCAGGGCGAAGCCCGGAGCAGTGTCCCAAGGAGTATTTACCTACTAATGAAAAAAAAAAACTATGCGAGGCCGAAGGCCGAGCGAGCCCATCTCCTTTTTACGCTACTAAAAGATACGAGACCGAAGGTCGAGCCCTGCGCAGGGCGAAGCCCGGAGCAGTGTCCCAAAGAGTATTTACCTACTAATGAAAAAAAAACTATGCGAGGCCGAAGGCCGAGCGAGCCCACCTTCTTTTTACGCTACTAAAAGATGCGAGACCGAAGGTCGAGCCCTGCGTAGGGCGAAGCCCGGAGCAGTGCCCCAAGAATTGTTCATTCATAAAAAAAAAATTAGTTTGCGAGGCCGCAGGCCGAGCGAGCCAACCCAAGCCGCCAAAGCAACGCCGCGGAGGGCGAAGCCCGGAGCGGCTGGCGCCCCAAGGAGCCCCCACACAAAACCGAATCAACGAACCATAAAAAAGCCCACCGCGCCCGCCCACGCGGACGGTACTACCCAGAAAAGTAATTTCGCGAGGCCGCAGGCCGAGCTGCGTATCGCGAGGCCGCAGGCCGAGCTCCGCGTAGGGCGAAGCCCGGAGCGTCCAGCGTCGCAGACCTAGCTTGAGCACGCACGCGCGAAGAGCGTGCGGCGAAAGCTAGTCTATCTATCTATCTTATATATATAAAAGGAGAAACTGACTGACTGACTGACATATCAACGCACAGCCCAAACGGCTAAACGTAGGCACTTGAAATTTGGAAGGGACGTAGCTTAGGTACCGTAGGGGTGCACTAAGAAAGGAATTCCCGAAATTCCCACGGGAACGGGAATTAGCGGGAAAATCCTTTTGTATGAAAAATCTAAACCGCTTAAGTTAGACGCTTGAAATTTGGCATGCAGGTACCTTAGTAAATATAAAGTTTAGTTATGGCTGTATTTTGAGAAATTCCCACGGGAACGGGAGTTAGCGGGAAAAAACTTTTGTATGAAAAAACACGCCACGCGGACGAAGTCGCGGGCAAAAGCTAGTATTATATAAAGCTCGATTACCACTGACTCACTGACTGATCAGGGGTGTTTTTCGGTCATTTAGAGGGATAAAATGGGAAAATGATGTAGGGTGACTGTAAATCGGGCGCCAATCGAAACAGGTTTTTGTGGTTTTTTTTTTCAAAATCCAAGATGGCGGCCATGTTGGTGATTGTATCTCCTTATCTATTTATCGGATCGCTGTCAAATTTTTGGAGTTTGTAGAGTGTCTTAAACCATTAAATTAAAAAAAATAAAATGTCAAAAAAACAAAATGGCGGCGCCGCCATCTTGGATTGAAAATGCGATTTCGACCGTTTCGAGACCCATGTTTGCGTGGTCATAGCGTCGCGGCCTATGGAGACTATGGTAAACTTTTTTTTTTAAACTGTCACGGATATAGTCGAGTGTCGACCAGTGACCACAGACTATGGAAAAACAATATGGCGGCGCCGCTGGCGGCCATTTTGTCCCATGAAAAATTTTTGCATTTTTTAAATTGATTTTTCATACTGTTGGCAACACTGGATCGATTGGGATTGTATGGGGCGTTGGTAGGTCATTTACCGGTCTATTGGTAGGTTTTTTAATTTCTACCAAATTGATGGTAGTTTTTGCCACAGGGCCCCAAATATGAGTGGCAAAAGTGTGACGTGTATTCAAATTCCGAGTATGCAGGTTTATGGCAACCCCGGCTGGTATTGACCTCAGGGTAGTTTTGGATAAAAATTCTGGCAACACTGGTTTTGGCGGGCAAAAATGTGTTTTCGCAGTAGTCATTTTCCAAAGTCTCTCTGGGTCCGGGGTATTTATTAAAAAAAAAAGTAAAAATTGGCTTTGATCCGGTATATAGTCTAGAATATAGGAAAACTATAGGCATTTTGATATCCAAGATGGCGGCGGCCCTGGCGGCCATTTTGTCAAAAAGTTTGGTTTTCTAAAATTTTAAAATGGATTTTCAATGTGATGGCAACATTTTACAAAATTGCAATGTATTGGTCGGTTATCCGTTGGGTCATTGTGTGTTGCGAGGTGAAAAAATATTTCTAAATTTTTTGGTAGTTTTTGAGATATGGCCCAAAAAAGTCGAAAGTAGAAGGACCAACATTTGAAATAAAAAGTTGCCATGTTCTTACAGGTTTGGCCCATTAGAATGACATTTGACCATTTTTATCTTGGTGGCCTGGCAACACTCGGCACGGCGGGAAGAAGAAATTTTTTGGCAATGCCTTTTTCGCCGAGCTGTCTGGCCGCCAGGACGCTTGGCAAAAAAAAAGTAAAAATGTCAATCGACGCCATATATAGTGTAGTATATGGGAAAAATCTGAAACGTCAGACTTTCAAGATGGCGGCCGCGCTGCCGGCCATTTTGTGAAAAAATTGCATTTTTGAAAGTTAAAAAATGGATTTTTTGGTAAATGGCAACATTTGAGCGGGGTGCAAAGTACTAGGCCAATGTGTGTATGGTCATTATGTATTGCCAGGAAAAAAAATAATTCTGGCGATTTCGGTAGTTTTTGAGAAATGCCCCGAAAAAGTCGAAAATAGAAATAATGACATTTCGCAAAAATTATTCCCGGGAGCATAGAGATGGGGCCCATTAAAATGACATTTGACTATTTTTATCTCTGTCATCTGGCAACACTAGGATGGACGGTGGCTCAAACTTTTTTCAAAGGGGTCCCTTCTAGGGGCCCTGGTCGCCCACTTTGTATGACGCGAAAAAAAACTGTAAATGCCATTTGGTGTGTAATATAGTTGTTACTGACTACCGGGTACCAAAAGTTGGAAAAACAAAATGGCGGATGCACAGGCGGCCATTTTGTAAAAAAGTTAGGTTTTTGAAAATTTCAAAGTGGCTTTTGGGGCAGAAGGGTGCCTCTGAGAATAAAAAGTCCGGGGGCTCTTTTAAAGGTCTTAGGATTGCCTTTTATATGATGAAAAAATTTACCCCAACTTTAGGGTAATTTCCGAGATTTACCCCGAAACGTAAATTCGCGAAATCTTGAAAACCAAGTATGAGGTCCTGTCAAAAATGATCCACAGATTACGTAGAAGCCCCAAAAAGCCCCATAAATAAACCAGGAAGAAGAAAAAAAGCTACTCAAAAATCACGATTTCCCATACAAGTGACGAACATACTTACGATACTTGATGTGGCGAACATACTTACCATACTTGATGTGACGAACATACTTACCATACTTGATGTGACGAACATACTTACGTTACTGTGTAAGAATGTTCGTCACTTGTATGGGAACGTTAAGTATAACGTGACTAACATTTTTATGGTATCTATCATGACATGCGAGACCGAAGGTCGAGCCCTGCGTAGGGCGAAGCCCGGAGCAGCGCCCCAAGGAGTATGCACCCACTAATGAAAAAAGAAGCTTTGCGAGGCCGCAGGCCGAGCGAGCCGACCCAAGCCGCCAAAACAACGCCGCGGAGGGCGAAGCCCGGAGCGGCTGGCGCCCCAAGGAGCCCCCACACAAAACCTAATCAACAAGCCGCAAAAAAAGCCCAACACCCGCCCACGCGGAACGGTACAACCCAGAAAAGTAATTTCGCGAGGCCGCAGGCCGAGCTGCGTATCGCGAGGCCGCAGGCCGAGCTCCGCGTAGGGCGAAGCCCGGAGCGTCCAGCGTCGCAGACCTAGCTTGAGCACGCACGCGCGAAGAGCGTGCGGCGAAAGCTAGTCTATCTATAATATATAAAGCTAAATTACCACTGACTCACTCACTGACTCATCAGGGGTTTTTTTCGGGTTGAAGGGGGTTGAATTCGTTTTTTCGTTGTATGGGGGGGTTGTGTATTTTTTTAATCAATCCAGCTTTTTTTATTTTTTTTTCCAAAAATCCAAGATGGCGGCGGTTTTTCGAAAAAAAAGTTTAAAAAAATGTATAGAATGCCCAAGCGGCGCATAGCGTGTTGGAATTGTCTATGGAAAAGAGAAACGTCAAATTTGGAAAAAATTAAAAAAACAACATGTCCGCGCCGCCATCTTGGATTGAAAATTGGTTTTGGACCCATGTTTGCGTGGTCGTAGTGTCGCGGTGCGCAGAGATAACGGCAAACTTTCTTTAGAATATCGCTACAAGTATAGTCAACTGTCAACTGGTGACCATAGATTATAAAAAAACAATATGGCGGCGCCGCTGGCGGCCATTTTGTTCCGTGAATTTTTTTTCCAATTTCAAACTGATTTTTCTCAATAATGGCAACACTAAATCGATTTGGTTAGTATGGGGCGGTGGTAGGATATTTATCGGTCTATTGGTAGGTTTTTTAATTTCTACCAAATTGATGGTAGTTTTTGGCCCAGGGCTCCAAATATGAGTGGAAAATTTTTGACGTGTATCTGATTTTGGAGTATGCAGTTTTATGGCAGCCCCGGCTGGTATTTGCCTCATGGTAGTTTTAGAGAAAAATTCTGGCAACATTGGTTTTGGCGGGCAAAATAATTTTTTGGCAGACCCTTTTTTGGCTTATACTTTGAGCATTCCGGCAAATGGCAGAAAAAAAGTAAAAATGCCAAATGTTGCCATATATAGTCAGGTATATGGGAAAATTCCGATTTTTTCGATTTTCAATATGGCGTCGGCACTGGCCGCCATTTTGTGAAAAAGTTTGATTTTCGAAAATTTCAAAATGGATTTTTAGTGTGATGGCAACATTTAACAGACTTCCAATGTACTGGTCAGTTATCCGTTGGGTTTTTGTGTGTTGCCAGGTATTAAAATATTTTCGATTTTTTTGATAGTTTTTAAGATATGACCCAAAAAAGTCGAAAGTAGAAGGACCAACATTTTAAATAAAAAGTTGCCATGTGCTCACAGATTTAGCCCATTAGAATGACATTTGACCATTTTTATCATGGTGGCCTGGCAACACTCGGCACGGCGGGGAAGAGATTTTTTTTGGCAATGCCTTTTTTGCCGAGTTGTCTGGCCGCCAGGACGCTTAGCAGAAAAAAAGTAAAAATGCCAATCGACGTCATATATAGTGTAGTATATGGGAAAAATATGAAATGACAGACTTTCAAGATGGCGGCTGCGGTGGCGGCCATTTTGTAAAAAAATCGCGTTTTCGAAAGTTAAAAAATGGATTTTCGGGTAGATGGCAACATTTGAGCGGGGTGCAATGTACTAGGCCAATGTGTGTATGGTTATAGAGTATTGCCAGGTAAAAAAATAATTTCGACATTTTTGGTAGTTTTTGAGAAATGCCCCGAAAAAGTCGAAAATAGAAATAATGACATTTCGCAAAATTTATTCCCAGGAGCCTAGAGATGGGACCCATTAAAATGACATTTGACTATTTTTATCTCTGTCATCTGGTAACACTGGGATGGACGGTGGCTCAAACTTTTTTCAAAGGGGTCCCTACTAGGGGCCCTGGTCGCCCACTTTGTATGACGCAAAAAAAAACTGTGGATGCCATTTGGTGTGTAATATAGTTGTTACTGACTACTGGGTACCAAAAGTTGGAAAAACAAAATGGCGGATAAACAGGCGGCCATTTTGTAAAAAAGTTAGGTTTTCGAAAATTTCAAAGTGGCTTTTGGGGCAGAAGGGTGCCTCTGAGAATAAAAAGTTCGGGGGCTCTTTTGAAGATCTCCTAATTACTTATTTAATGGTGTAAAAATTTACCCCATTTTGAGGGTAATTTCCGAGATTTACCCTGAAACGTAAATTTGCGATATTTTAAAAACAAAGTATGAGGTCCTGTCAAAAATGGTCCACAGACGTCATTGAGGCCCCAAATGACTTCATAAATTCAGCAGGAATAAAAAAAAAGCCAATTCAAAAATCACGATTTCCCATACAAGTGACGAACATACTTACGTTACTTGATGTGACGAACATACTTACGATACTTGATGTGACGAACATACTTACGATACTTGATGTGACGAACATACTTACATTACTTAACGTGACGAACATTCTTATGGTATCTACTATGACATGCGAGACCGAAGGTCGAGCCCTGCGCAGGGCGAAGCCCGGAGCAGTGCCCCAAGGAGTATGCGCCCACTAATGAAAAAAAAACTATGCGAGGCCGCAGGCCGAGCGAGCCCATCCTCTTTCAGTTACGCTACTATAATACGCGAGACCCAAGGTCGAGCCCTGCGTAGGGCGAAGCCCGGAGCAGTGTACTAAGGAATACTCACGCACCAATGAAAAAAAAACAGTTTGCGAGGCCGAAGGCCGAGCGAGCCCACCTTCTTTTAGTTACATTACTGCAATACGCGAGACCGAAGGTCGAGCCCTGCGTAGGGCGAAGCCCGGAGCAGTGCCCCGAAGAGTATTCACCAACTTATGAAAAAAAAAACTATGCGAGGCCGTAGGCCGAGCAAGCCCGTCTTCTTTTAGTTACGCTACCATAAGACGCGAGACCGAAGGTCGAGCCCTGCGTAGGGCGAAGCTCGTAGCAGTGCCCCAAGGAATAATAACCTACTTATGAAAAAAAAACTATGCGAGGCCGTAGGCCGAGCGAGCCCATCCTCTTTTAATTACGCTTGCATAATACGCGAGACCGAAGGTCGAGCCCTGCGTAGGGCGAAGCCCGTAGCAGTGCCCCAAGGAATAATCACCTACTTATGAAAAAAAAAACTATGCGAGGCTGAAGGCCGAGCGAGCCCACCTTCTTTTAGTTACATTACTGCAATACGCGAGACCGAAGGTCGAGCCCTGCGTAGGGCGAAGCCCGGAGCAGTGCCCCAAAGAGTATTCACCAACTTATGAAAAAAAAAACTATGCGAGGCCGTAGGCCGAGCGAGCCCATCTTCTTTTAGTTACGCTACCATAAGACGCGAGACCGAAGGTCGAGCCCTGCGTAGGGCGAAGCCCGTAGCAGTGCCCCAAGGAATAATAACCTACTTATGAAAAAAAAAACTATGCGAGACCGTAGGCCGAGCGAGCCCATCCTCTTTTAGTTACGCTTGCATAATACGCGAGACCGAAGGTCGAGCCCTGCGTAGGGCGAAGCCCGTAGCAGTGCCCCAAGGAATATTCACCTACTTATGAAAAAAAAACTATGCGAGGCCGCAGACCGAGCGAGCCCAAGCTCTTTTAGTTACGCTACTGTAACAGGCGAGACCGAAGGTCGAGCCCTGCGTAGGGCGAAGCCCGGAGCAGTGCCCCAAGGAGTTTTTACCTACTAATGAAAAAAAAAACTATGCGAGGCCGAAGGCCGAGCGAGCCCACCCTCTTTTTGTTACACTACTAAAATAAGCGAGACCGAAGGTCGAGCCCTGCGCAGGGCGAAGCCCGGAGCAGTGCCCCAACGATTATACATTCAATAATGAAAAAAAAAATAGTTTGCGAGGCCGCAGGCCGAGCGAGCCTACCCAAGCCGCCAAAGCAACGCCGCGGAGGGCGAATCCCGGAGCGGCTGGCGCCCCAAGGAGCCCCCACACAAAACCGAATCAACGAACCACAAAAAAGCCCACCGCGTCCGCCCACGCGGACGGTACAACCCAGAAAAGTAATTTCGCGAGGCCGCAGGCCGAGCTGCGTATCGCGAGGCCGCAGGCCGAGCTCCGCGTAGGGCGAAGCCCGGAGCGTCCAGCGTCGCAGACCTAGCTTGAGCACGCACGCGCGAAGAGCGTGCGGCGAAAGCTAGTTTTGACTATAACCCTAAAACAGTTTATCAAAGTAGAATTTTGTTGTACCAGTATTATTCGTCAAAATATAATTTGAACTACATCGAAGTCATTGACTCAATTCAATAAAGATTTGATATTTTTTTATTCAATGCATTTCAATGCAGTAAAAATACCTAGTCATAACGACCAAAAAACGACGTATTAGTGAGATAATAAGATGCCTTAGATTTAGAGCAATAATTAGATTAAGAAATGTTAGTCTCTAACGATTCCTTATTTGTCCGACCAGCGTTCTTAACGATTACCACAGACTTCTTAATTCCTTAAAGTGTTAGCTTTCTGCTCTCTCAAATAAGCAGAGATTATAACAGAACCTCCATAAGATCGATATTATTATTAGTAAGTAGGTATTCCTATTCCCTAAGTCTAGTCTAGTCGATACACCAAAATGTACTGTGCCATTATATAATTTTTTCTACTTCTTAATATTTTTACGAATAAAACAATTATGTAAGAAGCTATTGTAGTCTTATTATGGAGGGATAAATAGTTATCGAGGTCTACATTTACGTTTAAACCGCATTTTCATAATAAATTGTAATAGGTAGTATAGAAATAGGCAAATAAACCTAGACTTGGTAAAATATTAGTCCTAATTAATTTTGTTAAATTTGATAGCTGACCCGGCGTACTTAGTATCGCCGTGGTTTTTTTTATATCTGTCGCAGGCAAATTCTATTATTCGCCCGTATACAAACGGCGTCGGCAGTTTACAAAGACAAATTTGTTATATAAAATGCCGTACGCCGTATGTAAGATGTCGTTCATTTACAAATATGCCGAGCTACGATATTACAGCCGATTACAAAGTGCCTCGGCATATCGTTCCAATTAGTACCAAATTTAACCGCGCCTTGGCGCTACTAGTCTCCAAAACCAATATGGCGGTCAACAGTGAAAGTGTTGAAGAAAAAAAAATTAAAAATATGTCTAATATCGACTGTTTCAAATAGATTTTAAGGGCTAGTATTATAGGAAACTATTGAAATTAAACTAATCACAAAGGGGGCTCCGAAAACACCGTGGAAAAAAAACAAAAAAATTCGAGGTTATCCACCACGTAAGTATTAACGCTAGGGTGTCCATGGAAACTATTAAAGTGGAACTAAAAATTGCAATAAAATGCATTGTATTTTGATTCGCTGTAAATCAATTGTTTCGCTGATGGTTTTACGCTAGTTTAAGCGAAACAAAGAAACTTTGTTGAATTTATTTTTGTTATTACCACTAAATGTCTTGTTTAATTAATAGGTAATTCTTGGTAAGTTTACTATGTATGTGTAAGGATCCTAAGATTAGGGAGAATATGTTCTCACACGGTACCATTTAGTGCAGGTTTTGTTCGGTTACGGTTTCAATTTCATGCTTATTTAATCGACAAATTTATTTTCGTAGTCAATAATTTAATAATATTCTATTATGAATCTTAAATACCTAAATAAAATGATTAAAAACCCTGTTTCATTTCTATTATCATGGTCACCCTAATACACAAACCAAGTCGACGTTGATGCGATGACAATTTGCCTTCGGCATTTTATAACACGTATTTATCTTTATAAACTGCCGACGCCGTTTGTATACGAGCGAATTATAGAATTTGCCTGCGACATATCGACCGGTTTGGCTAATTTTGGTCTTGATTATTAGTGGAAGTCCAAGGAAGGTTTCAAAGGCGAATAACGGGCGGTACGAGGTCTGCAGGGTCAGCAAGTCTAAAATAAAAATATCAAAACAATGTCTTTTAAGCGGGCTTCATCACATGTGAAAGCATTACTTACCTATAACACTAGATTTTTCAAATACACTCCATTTTTATATTACTTTTGAAATCTCCTTGTGTTCAAAAGCACTCAAGTTTTATTAAAATGTCGCGTTTCTAGCGCATTCCGCATTTACATTAGAAAAACAGACTAAATTATGTAGCTAGTGTAAAATACCATTTTGTTAATGATACTGTAATTAGTATTAGACTAAGATCTATTTTGGTAATGATAATGCGAATTTAGACATAGACTAAAGAAGGTTTCGTTTAAGGAAACAATGAGAAATCAGAGAGGCCTATGTGCAGCAGTGCATTGTGATAGGTTAAATGGTGATTATTATCAAGGAGATCTAAGGAAGCGGGGTCATCATATCGCTCCAAGCCAACCTCACCTGCCCGTCCAGACTGCAATAGGCTGATGATGATGATTATTAAGAAGACGCAAAGTAATCATGCGTCGGGTGCCATGCCATGCGGTCCAAAATAAACTCTTTTGTTTGAACGCCTTCATACCTTGCCGCAATTTTGTATTTTCAGCGGTCGCTGAAGTCTCGTATGAGGCCTAAGGCCTCGTTTGAGTCCTAAGGCCTCGTTTGAGTCCTAAGGCCGCGTTTGAGTCCTAAGGCCGCGTTTAAAGAGACACAAGGCCTCATATAAGAAAAGAATGGGCGCCAAAAACACAAACATACGGCAAAGGATGGATGCGTTCAAATAGAATGCTTTTTTGAAGACATCGCTACACGCTTCTCCTTACGACGCAAAACGTAGCCTTAGCTTTAAATTTGTTAATGCAGCATTGCCTTACAGGTATGAAGTAATCTGTATTAATTTACGAAGACACCTTCAGGCTATGGTATACTTTTTGGTAGTGATAATAAGAAGTAGGCAAAAAATTAAGGCCTATTATTTTATACCCTTCAAAATCATCCTAGGTTAATCCAGCTAATTGGGAATAATTTTAATCTATTTTTACACAATGTCTACTGCCAAGAATAAATAAAGTCACCTTAGAAACTTACTACCAATGTATCGATCAATATATCTTATATTTTTTAATTTCATGTAGAAAGTTGTTTGTGATTTCTTTCGTATACCTAGGTCTGTCACATTATATTACCGATACCTACAGTGATGACGGGCAAAATGCCACTGGCTCCCGATTCAATGGGGCCCCAACCAAGGGGTCTTAGTAATGACCTGTCAATTTTTAGTGGTAGGGCCCTCTCAAACATTTTGACGGGCCTCAGATGGTATAATTGATGATGATGGCCTCCACGACGTATCCGTCGACGGCGAACCTTGCAAATTTATTTGGAATTCCGTTGGTGAGACCGGATGTGCCTGGCCAACCCAAATTTTGTAAGAAAAGTCCTATTACAGGACATACAAAACAACTGCCCACGTGAGTTATACGTGTAGTTATACACGGTTTTGGGTTTTGCTTTCTGTAGGCGACGTTTAGCGTCCAGATGCTCCAAACGGACTTTCTCAAACTGCTCGCACGCGTTTTTCACGGTCCTGCGCCACTCAGGTCGGCGGTGCGCAAGACCCTCCCAAGCATCGCACGGTATGTCACAAGCCGACAAACCGCAGCCGACCTACCGTGCCTTCACCTAACAGTATGCGAATCGTTAAACACGTTTTGACTGGCTCGATGGCTCATTTGGTGGTGACCTCTGCCTTTTGAGCCAAGGGTCGTGGATTCGATTCCCGCACAGTACAAACATTTGTGTTGATGAACACGTCTGTTTTTATTGGTCTGGGTGTTTACTATGTAGGTATAATATGTATTTACTTACAAAAAAAAATGTATCTAAGTAAGTTTATCAGTTGTCTAGTACCCATGGTACAAGCTTCGGCTTAGTTTGGGGCTAGATGGCGCTGTTTGGCCCAACGTGGCATGTCATGGAGGTTATTTATTTATTTAAACATAAGAACAATACTGAATATAATATTTTTGTAACGTCCATCTGTAAACATTTGTTGAAGTAGTGTGTAAGGTTTATTAAATAAATAAAACGTTTGTTTTGCATTGGAAAATTCTATTATTTACTTTTTCCCTTAGGACATGGACCTTGCAAACGTTAAAGAGAACCAAAGAAACCTTATTGTTATTTACAGATTCCTTTAATGTGTAGATATCTGGGCAATAACCGGAGGCAAGGTTTTTATTGAGGATAATTCATTCCACTCCATTTGCCTTTGACCCCTGTTTAATTAGGGACACAGGATTATCTAAATGAGTAATCTATATTTATTTAATTATCATCATGTTGTTTCCCCATATTCTGTGTTCTTTGATGTGCATTGTATTTAGAGATATAATTTCACAAAGACTTGTAGAGACGTAAAACAAACAAAATGTATGTAAAAAGTTCACATGTTTTTGTAAACGATTTGTGTTAGATTAGATCCTTTGATTTTACCTTCAGAGTCAGGGGTCGAGAAAGCTCGTTTCTTAATTGATTTATCTGGGAATCGAACCTGGTACCTTTCAAATCAACCGTGCTGTAGACAATTAAACAGTCCTTGCAGCTATTACGATTACCATAGCCAATAAGTCCTACCTACATACCAAAATCCATTTAATTTTAGTAGTTTACTCGTGAAAGAGTAGGAAATGGGTTACACTCTACTTTCTTTTATATCTACATATACTTTCTATACTCATATTATCTAGATATACCTATTAATGAGATCAATAAAGATTAAGTATATAAATAATAATTAGAAGGATAGATAATATCTTTTGAAAAATGAAAAAGCAATAGATTGATTGGTAGATAGTGAATTCAAATATTCAATTAAGTAATTTAGGTTAAAAGTCAATAAAACCAAAACATAATGATTATTATTATTTTATATAGTTGCTTCCACAATTTCGGTACAAAATATATAGGTAAGTAGGCACATGCTTATAAATAAATATTGTATTCGTTATCAATACAGTTTTTATATCATGCAATGAACACATAATAGAGAGTACCTATCTTAACATAACAGAAATTGGAACGTAGAAGAATGGTTTCAATATGTAATGCAGAAATTTCTCTAGCAGGCGAAATGTTGAATACAACAATAAAATATTATTTAGTCATAGTTAGGTCAAAGAGAAGTCATGCAAAGACGATGTTGTGGTGTGTGCACAATAAAACAGATACAATTTTAAGTTACATTGTTTACACCTAATCAATGCAAAACATATTTTTTTATTAGTAGGTAGGATGCATTAGATCATCACAAATCATGCTTACAACAATTCATGTAACTATAATAATATTTTCATGGAAGTTTATTCGTTATAAAAAAAAATGATTTACACATTTTGTACCTGCCACAAGAAACATATTTTAATATTTTCTGCAATTTAAAGCCAACAGCATAAAATCATACATTTCTTGATGGACTGTGAAAAAATATAATTCAATACTTTACAATAACGATCCTACATCTAGTGATCCCGTACTTTATTTTTGCATACAATACATGCTAAGGTCAAGGTCACACTATAAACTGATCTGAAAAGATTGATCGGGTCTCCAATTTCCGTGAACCGTCATAGGTGCAGGAAAAATGTCAAATTGATCTAAGTAGATGTTCTTAGAATACTGACGAAACTGAATTTCGTACACTTCGTACACCAATGAACGGAACGAATAAATACATAATGTTTGATGTATGTAGGTAAAATTCAGTTCAAAAATGTCTTTCCTAGGATTCGATTCCACTGTCCATATTTCAGAAGACAGACAATTCACACTAACTTACAAAGGCTTTTTCTTCGTACTACGAGTAGGTACCATTTGATGACTAAGGGCGTCTCCCAAACACCCAGACCAGAGAAATTTTACAAAAGTCAATTTCCTAAACCGGCCCGACTAAGAATCAAGATCGTCCGCGCTTTTTAACATTACAAGCATGCATTAATAAGGTTATATTACAAAAAAAATAATTACGTAAATGATCAATAACCAAAATTCTAATTAGACAGATGCCTACTTAGGTAGATACTTTTCTTTTGTTTACTAACCTTCAAAGTTGTGTAGGCAAGTCTATTTAAAAACTAACAAACAATTTAGTAATTCATAAAATTTACAGCAACTTTTGCTAAAAACAACATTCAATTTTCTGCGTTTTATGACTGAAGGTCAAATGGACCTGAAGGTTGTTTAATGGTAACCGACTTCGCTCCAGAGTTGGCCGGTGTAGATCCAATCTAGTTAAGTGGGGGCTAAGCGGGAATGTTCATGCTGGTTGCGACTGTAGTGCACCACTGCAGACCATGGCACATTTGCTCACCTGCCAGCTGAGCAAATGTGCCATGGTCAGAAGGCAGAGAGGTGCTACTAAATGTGCCATAATTGTGGACTTATATCTATCTCCTGCGCACTTGGCCAG
This sequence comes from Conogethes punctiferalis, assembly GCA_031163375.1. Classification (NCBI taxonomy): domain Eukaryota; kingdom Metazoa; phylum Arthropoda; class Insecta; order Lepidoptera; family Crambidae; genus Conogethes; species Conogethes punctiferalis. Next base: position 3,696,611 of record CM062096.1, on the reverse strand, counting down.
TGAGGGATACAAGGGAGCGGCCCGTCATCTTTTCGCTCCAAGCCGACCTCACCTACCCGTGGTGCATCCTGCCGAATTACAAACGAGGCGCTGGCAACCTACTAGTGGCGGTATAACCATCACAATTGAAGACGGGCAGCAGCGTCACCGGAACGAGAAGCAACGCCCTGTGATCCACAACCCGCCCGCCCATCGTGGGTATTATGAGTAAATCCTTCATGTGTTAGGATATGATGACGAACAATTGAGGCCTATGTCCAGCAGTGCACTGAGATAGGCTGATGATGATGTTTATAAATGATGGTAAATTCGTGTGTTTGATACGGAATGTACAATGGTGAAACGTAGCAGCTGATATTAAAGCGAACATTTCCACCGAATATTCGCTATGACAGACGTCGATCAAACTCTGGAGTGAAGCATAGGAACAATACCATTTACATTTAGGAACACAGGAAATTCTAAGCCGGATACGTACATTTACGTTCTAATCTCAATAGGTTTGCAATGGTAAACCATATCTAAAAAATCTAGATTCAGAATTTGAAAATGCTAAAAGGCACAAAACGCATTTTTAAATTCGCATTTAATGGAATAGAAAAGAGACTGCGTCTCTGAATGGACTTGTTGATTTAAATATACTAGGGGTAAGAGCTCCTTGTCGTGGTTGACATATTTTTAGAATCCACGACACCGCTTTGAGGAAGGAACCGGAGGTTTTAGTGGGTATTTCCTGCTTCACTTCCATCATTCCGAGGCGGTGATGAGTCCCACATATCCCGCTGCTCCCCCGAGCTGTATGTGTAAATGCATTCTCTCCGGGTATAAGAAAAAAGGGGTAAGTAAGAGCTCTTCCAACAGTCCGGTGATGATGACAAGGTCGTCTTGGCTATCATTGTAGTCAATCACAGAAAAAATAAAAAGATATAAAGATTCGGAAACCAACTTACTGTTAATAAAAAAGTATCGTCATCATTATCATCAGCATCTTGCAGTCCACTGCTGGACATAGGCACATTTAAAACGTATAATAGTTTAGTTTTAAAATTCCTTCACAGTTTTGGGAACGGATACATTTGTAATAGGTAGGTACAATATTTAGGTACATTCTTATTAGTATTCTTGGTGGCAAACCGAACTTTTTCTATCCAGACTCATATCTGATTCACATCGGCATACAGTATCAAATGAGGGTATATTCACACTGATAAGATATTGCTTAAATCCAATTGAAACTTTCGTTACCCAAAACTTGCAAACTGAGGTCTGTTACATTTGAATAAATAAAAAAATAACATACCAAAATCAAATTTAAATAAAAAAGTTTTATTAAAACAGCTATCATTTACAGATTTTCCAGAGATATACAAACTAAGCATGCTACTAGCATGCTTGGTTAATATCCATTACAATTGGTTAGTTTTAGAAAAAGGGCAATGCGCTGGAAATAATTCCAATACCGCGATTCAGAGCACTTTGCAATACGAAACTAGCGTCATCTATCGATAAATTTCATAACTAAATGGGCAGCGACGTCAGAGGAGCTTTTGTTACACATCGTTTATTTTTTATCGGAACAAATCGACCAGTATTTCGGACAACTGAACACAGGCTGTCGATACAGAATGGGGTGTCGTGTGTCGCGACGAGAGGGTCTATCAGACATTCATATTAGTCATGAATTTGACGCTCCGAAACTACGCGCTCTGCTCGCTAACATTCATCAACGCGATTCTCGTCGACATACTGTATGTTTATTTCAAGTTTAACCGATTTTATTTGTTAGTAACATTGATTTGTTTCAACCTTATCTGAAAGAGATAAGGTTTAAAATTGTAAAAAGCTAACCTCTGTCGAATTTCGAATCAAGCCAAGTGGACAGGATATGATATAAGTATCTGCATAAAAGCAAATGCAATATACAATGACATAACCTTCATAATCCGATAGGATGACATTTTGAACCCCGGACCCCTAGCTATTTAGTCGGTACTTGTGACCACTATATCAATGAGACATTGAACATTTCTATAAATATACCTTTCTAATTGTTGTTGTAACACAAATGATCTCAGACCAATAATTGTATGTCTGTTTTTATTGCTATTGGTCGGAAGTTAGCGCTTGCTAACTTGGCTTGTCTTGCCGCTTGGCTTGTCTTATGTTAAACAGTAACCACCCACAAAATTATCATTTATTCTTATATCTTTTCAAACTATTCTTCATAAAGTAAAATATAAAGCTTACTAGACCAATACGACATTAAATATTTCTGTAAATGTGCTTTTCTAGTTTCTGATTTTTATTAAACTATGACTCAAAATGTAACATATTATAAACCTCATTGAAAATACCCTCATACTCTCGTTCATAAGAGCGTCATAAGTCAATGTGCTAACACCACCCTAAGCAGATATTATGGGTGACATGCTTCGTCATCGGGATTGATCGACGAAATATTATCTCTACGCAACATCTCGGCATCTACTTGATTATTATGACGATCATAACAACAACCTAATGTTGAATTATTTATCCACGGATTTTTACAATAACATGGCATTTTCATTGGAAGTTACATAAGGGTTGCATTGATTATGCTTCTTGAATATGCTTGTGCCTTATATATTATGTTAAATTACAAGAAAAATTATTAATTTGATTACAATTTTACGGTAAACTGAAATACCTACAAGAAATAATAGCTTAAACCGACTTTTATCAAATGCTTGATCTCACTCCCCCGAATACCTTTCCTATTTATTTATACCGGAAAGAAAAGTACCACAGTCCTCAATTTACACATCATGTCCATCGCAGAGTTAAACTTTTACTGATGATCTATTTAGATCCATATTCTTTTCGTCTTCGATCTCGACCAGATTTCGTGGCTTAAATGTTTTATCAACCCTTGAATTTACAAATTACAACATATTATTGAAATTAGCTACTATGATTGGTTTTGTTGCTAGGTTATTGTAATTATAAGCCATGTCGTTAAGATGGGTTATGTGGTTGAACGCCTTGTCTCAGTCCAAATACCTAGGCCTTGTACCAGTCTTCAAATTTCTGACAAACCAATGGTGTAGCTCAAGGCAGCATTCTAAAGCCAGCCAGTCTTTGGCTGCCGTTTGATAGTCTTGATGTCGTCGAGCTTCTTAACCGGTCTCAAAGGTTCTGGTGAGGCTGGTGGTATCAGCTGCTCTGTGCTCGATGTGGAAGAGAGACGCTTGGGAGGAGACGGCGGGGCAGGTGGTGCCTGAAAATTGGGTGCCGTTATTCAGACATAAAACATCTTAACCTTTGATGACGAATCTATGTATACGCGACTCTCTGATAAAAAAAAATATTAGTCTGACCAATACCTTCCAAATAGGCTTTGAGGAACGTATGACGGTAAAATTTCAAGTCGTCATTTTATTAATTAACGTATTGAACATTTTATTCTAGTCCCGAAGTCAAACTTTAAAATTCTGTATAAGCAAATGTTAAGAATACAAGTAGGACATAGCCATCCTGGCAGTAATATACAATCCAGTAAACTTCAGTTATCTCGACATAAACCAACCATAAATGCTTCATCTATTCCACGAGTGAACAAAATTCGCAAACGATGTTCCACATTAACATCGTCCATACTCTCAACTATTTTCTTCACCTAAATGTAATCACATAAGATTAAGGAGACAAGAATACTCACAACAGCTGATGTTGAAGGCTGTGGTGAACCGACTCTTGGCGTGGGCGAGGTGGATTTAGGAGGGGTCGGTGGTTTAGGAGGCGGTGGAGTAGGAGCCTTCACTGGGGGCGTGCTTGGTGTCACCTCCATAGTCGGGGCTGCTGGCGCCTGGGGAAGAATGTTTGAGGTTATAGTAGCAATGTCTAATTAAATAGAAGTTTCTGTGCTGATCTGGATTGAGCACATAAACGTCTATTTAATTAGAATATGTCGACATAGCCCCAAGTAAGTAGCAAGCTGGTGTATAGCCAGCATAATCCTACAAGTCAGCAGGGCGCGGGCAAGTGATTGATTTAGTTACTTGTTCGTTACCGCAGCGACAAGGCCCTTATTTCTCTTTCTACCTACATACAAAAGAAACATAAGTTAGAGTTTATGATTTCTTGTTGTAGATCACGAGATATTGGCTCTAGTTAGCTAGCACTATTTTAGTTTGACACGCAGTTTGAGATCGCATCAGATTTTTTTTATAGTTAGTTTACAGAGCAGCGTTTAAGTACATGTCTTAGATAATACGACGAACCAAGCTACATACGAGTAACAAAGAAATAACGAAGTTCTGAATAAAAGCAGAAAGGAAGACGCCCGACGCGAAAGCTGTAAGCAGAAATGCAATTTGAAAAGCAAAGCAAAATAGTAGCTGAAGAAGACAAAGTAAACTTTAAGGTAAATGCCAGAAGAGATAGCAGAGGTAATAAATATACCTTTGGCTTAACAGGCGGCGGCGGTGGAGGTATTGCACCCTCAGTAGGCTTGATCTCGGGCACTACAGGTCTCGCTACAATTATATCTTCCCGTTTCACTTCGTCAGCAGGAGGTTCTGGTGTCTATAGTATAAATAATAGTGCATGCATAAAAGATAAGTTTCCATGCGTTTATAATGAGAAATAAATAAATAAACCCAAGACATGCCACGCTGGGCCACACAGCGCCATCTAGCCCCAAACTAAGCCGAAGCTTGTACTATGGGTACTAGACAACTGATAAACTTACTTAGATACTTTTTTTTTGTAAATAAATACATATTATACATAGGAAACACCCAGACCAATACAAACAGACATGTTCATGCACACAAATGTTTGTAATGTGTGGGGATCGAACCCACGACCCTTGGCTCAGAAGGCAGAGGTCACTACCAATTGAGCCACCGAGTCAGTCAAATGTAGGTTATCAGATGAGAAACACAAAAGAAATGCTTGGTTTAATTGCTTAGTTTGAAGCACAAATACAAGCGGAAGCACAAATAAAGCTTTATCAGCAGAACCAGAAATAATAAGAAGATGCAGAAGCACTTAAAAGAATTAAGTATCATATTTAGAATAAAACGGCAGAAGGAGTAGAAGAAAAAAAGCAAATCCATACGATATACCTACACAAAAAGCTGAGCCGAAAAAGCTGAAAAGCAACGGAACCCAGTTTACATTAGATGCTAGACTTTTCCAAAAGCAGACGTCACAGAAATGTAAACTTGTTGCTCATTTGTTACTAAAGCTGAAGCAAAATAAAATTAACAAACGTAACTACAATATTACCTTAGACTTAGGCGGTGGTGGTGTCGTGGCACCCCGTACAGGAGTAACAGGTATTGGTTGTTTTAATGTACCTTCATCAGGTCTGATTTCCTCCAATGTTATCAATGTATCTGTTATCTAAAGCATCAAAATGAAATTGTTATTTCAAGAAAAATCAACATAGACGTAAAAAGTAAAATCAGTGAAATCGAGGAAGAAATCAGTGCTCAAGATAAAAACGACGACACCACTAGATTTCGAGAAAGAGTTGAAGCTTGAAGAAGTTTCAGTGTAAAGAAGACAAGAAAGAAAAGTAGAAGAAATAGACAATAAGCAGAACATAAAACCTTAATCAAATAAAAAACACTACTCATGATACCTTTAGATTGACAAATGAAGGTGTTGTAGGCATTACATCCTCAGTAGGTTTTAAATCAACTTTTTTTGGTGTAACAGCTGTTAGACCATCGGTAGGCTTGGCTTCTTCTGTTGGTGGCTCTCCTGTCTAAAGTTTACGTTTATTGTAATGACAACTACTTCAAGTGAAAAGCTCTTGAAACTTGCTAATTTTTATGTGATGATAATCTATGGCTTCGATAATGTGCTTTACCAATTAAACATAATAATTATAATAACTCTGACGATGACAATAATATTTGAAACTGGTTGCCAATGTGGAAATTGATAAAATGGTACTTTAATCCAACTTATTTATTAAAGTAAATGTGGTTACGTTTGTATTTAATTAAATATCATTATGATTAGATATCTATGCAGCGTTTCAGATAATCCCTATCCTGTTCCTGATGATGAGCAAATGGTTACCTTCAATTATCTCAGTGCTTAACTTAATAGCAAATGTAATAGGTATTTGGTTACCTTAGGCTTGGCAGGCGGTGGTGGAGGTATAGCCCCTTCAGTAGGTTTAATTTCAGGCACCACAGGTCTGGCTACTGCAATATCTTCTGTTGATTCCGGCGCCTGTTGAGCAATATTCGTAAAATTATGTTCAAGTTATGTGTAAGATACTTTGTTTAGATTTACTCCTTAATTATTTATTTTATAATTAGTCCGCTAGTCAACAATTATAAGTGCGTTGCATGTTTAATAAGAGAGAGAGGCTAGAGATTTCATAGTATATTGGCTATAATGATGTTATTTCTTTACCTGGTCATCAGGCTGTGTGGGTGGCACTGGCGGTTTCCTCTTGATTACTTTAGGCGGAGACTCTCCTGGTACGCGCTTCGCTTTCAGAGGACTAGGCTCTGCATTGCAAAAATATGTCATTCATACATCTTTGTAAATGTATTAAAAATCCTGGCACAATCCTGGCCAAAAACTGGGAGATACAAACCCGTACAGGTTTGTATCTGCCAGTTTTTGGCCGAATCCTGGATTTAAAACCAAAGAATCTTGGTTGGCACCTGTGACTACTAGACTGTGAAAGAAGCAGTGTGCTTTCTATCAAGTTCTTCGTACAAGTCACCTTACGTCATCATCATCACCGTCAGAGCGGTACTTCCATTGTTGGAATTGGAGCGTTAGTTCTCCACTATGGACGGTCGCCGCGATGACGTCAAGCATTGGCTTGACGTCATCGCGTCTTGGGTCTTCTGCTGTATAGTAACAAAAAGTGTACCTGGCTGAGAGGGCGAGGGCTCATCAGGTTGTGGGCTGATGGTCCTTTGGACTGGGCTGGGACCTCGAGAACCCGGCACGGGTGTTGATGCTTTTGACGCCGGCTGCAAGAAATGTCTTTAATGGTAAATTTTACACTGTGCCATTCACAATGCCTATTTTCGATAGAATTATGAACGTCATTTTAACATAGTTGCACTGGACTAAAGGCAAACTTTAAAAAATGTGTAGTAGCGTTTTCCGATTCTGCGAAACAGGCATTATGAGCCCCACTAGGTACACAAATTTAGAAAACATGTTTGGAGACGAGTCTGTAGTGTTCAAACATTGGTAAACTATTGATATTTTCATAATCTACTAAACTTTGGCTCGTCTTTCTCATTTAATCAGGCGTAGGATAGTTATTTTGCTGTGCTAGTAACAATTTTGTAGACTTCGACGTTCAAAACCCTCGATTTTTACCCAGTTCCTGCTGCTACTGGTCCATAACAATAAACGGTCAAGTAACTTAGTTACTACATAAATAATATACGGCTAGTTACCGAGAGGTTATTGTTCACAATATTACTGCCTCGTTAGTGTAATAGCCGTTAGCATCGATAACTAACTAACGAATAATTTCCAGCGATCATTTTCATTGGAATAACGATTAGGCAACTAGTGAATGGTAAATACGTTACTTCCATTGTCATAAAATAAAAATATCTCTATTGCTTCTGTCTTGTGATTGCTTTTTATAGTGGTATACTAAAGTGGACTCTTTCGATTGATGGAATGTGAAAGAGAACCCGAGTCACTGGGGCAATGAACAAGTAACAAAATCAATAAGTACTTGGTAAGTAAAAATAAATAAGGAGAGTAAGAGCCGACAACGCTATGTTTGACCAAAAGAGGCATCTTCATTTCTTATATTTTAAAAGCACATTTAATGTAGAGATTGTCTAAACTAAAATGACGCGCCCCTCTACCTGATTATTTTATTTAGTTGGACAATAAATCCGGGAATTGCGCTATTCCAACGATTGAATATAACGGTCAACTGCACGAACAATTATTATAACTGCATGTTTATATGTATTGTGATCATCTTTGAAATCTGTGTACGCAAAAGCGGTGGCGGGGCGTGTCGAACTAGACTTTAGAACTTTATCACATTGAACCTGTACATTTTTCCCGCTTCATGTTATAATGTTGATATGCCATTTATTATAGTGACAATGTGCTTATTACAATTATATTGCTTTTGAGTTTGACTGTATACAATCACGGCTGATGCTATCTGAATAATAAAGAATAGAAAATAATATTGTTACACGGTGATGGCTGGTACTTTTTGAATTACAAAGAAAATACCTTAGATGGTGTGCGTAGCGAGAAGCTACGCCCTGCGATCGCCAACCCGCCTGCCCAGCGTGGCGATTCTGGGTATATCCTCCAGATGTTCGCCCTAAGTGGCGAACAACTGGAGTTGCCTCTGTCCAGCAGTGGACTACGATAGGCTGATGATGATGAGAAAAAAATATTAATATACGGTGATGGCTGGTACATTTTGAATAACAAAGAAAATACCTTAGATGTAGTGGGAACAGGTGTAGTCGACTTCGGCGACACGACTCGGCTGGGAGCACTAGACGCGGCAGACAGCAGCGCTCCAATGCCGCCGGTATCTCCACCTTCACATCAAGTACAATCATACTTACTGACTGGCCCGATGGCTAAAAAGGGGGACAGCACCACATGGGACACAAAAAAGAATTAAAGAGTTTGTAGGGAGTCAAGAAATTGCGCGCGGTGGAGTGCAGAGTGCCTGGCCACACGCAATATCCGCGCGCATCTCCCAAGATTCGGACAGTACTCCTTCCTTCTGACCGTATGCAGCGAAGAGCGACTCGAATCATTGACGACCGAGAACTTTCAAAGAAATTAGACCCTTTATCTTTGCGCAGGGATGTTGCGTCTTTGTGCGTTTTCTACCGAATATTCCGAACAGCTACGACATCGGAGCCTTCAAAAAACGAGCGTACTCCTATTTATCAAGTCATTAAAAATTGCGCATCATTCATAATGCCCGGGCATTATGATAAACGCCCGATAAAAGAGGGTAATTATTACTTGTTCAAATAATCAAAATGACCGGGCATTATTATGTATATTTTGGCAATCACCATTTGGGCAAAGTAAGAAAAACATATTTTAATAACAATTTTTTATTATTATTTTATTATTTAACTTTAAGTTAGCTAAGTAAATGTTAAACAAATAGACTCGTTTTTTAATAAATAAGGAAGAGTTTCAAGGAGTTGTGACATATTAATATAAAACATACCTAACATAGACTACTTAACCTTAGTTTGATAATCAGATTCTTTATTTGCAATAAATAGTTTTTAGTAATTTTCTACACTTTAAGCTTGATAAAAGCCAAAGGAAAATGAAAGTCAAAATAAAATAAACTCAGTACCCTATATGGATACCCACAATAGGAACTGTATTAATAACCATTTTCTACACAAGTCAGAATGAGATCCCTTCGGATTATAACAATAGGCGCCTTGTACAAGTCGCAACAGAAGTTATTATCTATACTTATAATAAATCTGTAGAGAGGTCAATTCTGTACATTAAATATATTTTCAAAATAACTATCAGGGGGCGATTAGTGATCGATACTGATGCCAAAAATGCAATCAGTAAAATTTTTCTCTGTCTGTCTGTATGTTCGTTATAGAAAAAAAACTACTAGACGAATTTTGACGAAACTTGGTACAATTATTCTTCATACTTACTCCTGGGCAAGTTATAGTATACTTTTCATCACACTACAATGAATAGGAGCAGAGTAGTGTTGGGAAAACGGGAGACATTTTTATCTGTATGTTTGATCGCGCATCACGTGAAAACTACTGCATGTGTTTTCACCAATGTATTGCTAGAAGTCTAACTTAAAATGTAGGTACCAATTTATGGAAGTCCGTTATTTTTGAAACCCGATACCCACGCGTGCGACGCCGTCGGCACAGCTAGTGTTGAATAAAATAACAATTCTGAGACATGCATGAAATGAAATATACAATCAATTGGCTGACCCTATCTGACCCAGTCGATGTAGACCTAGAGACAGACTATGAAAGGCTACGTCTCATGACTGTGTTTGAATTTATTTATTTTGTAAGTATGTTACCAGTTATCGGATAAAATAAATGTAATCAGATTCTCAAATAGAGAAATCACAATTGAAATTCGTTGTGAAATTAGGCAGAAAAATACCTATGGGCCCAATTGCATCTTCATTTATGAAGTAAAGTAACATAAACGCAACATTTAATAAATTTCTCGTACATACAAAATAATATAAGCTGATGTCATTTTATAGTGCTAGTTTGTGTGAAGCGGTGTTGGATCAGTCTGAATTTTGTGACAAATCATGAGCAGCACTCACGAGTTTTACTTTTTATTAACCAACATTTCTCAATTTGATTTCTCAGTTTATCGATAGCAAGTCAAAATAAATATAGTCAAGTACCCTATCTTTCCTAACTGGAAAAAATCTATATATCTTTTACATACCTGGTAATGGAGACTTGGGAATGGGCGTGGGGGGACCGCCAGCCTCTCCCACTTCAGTCGAAATGTCCTTGATGAGCTCAAGGAGTGTGTGACCTGGGGTCAATGGCATCTCGATAGGAGACGCACCTCGGGACCCTAGGTAAATTAAAAACTAAATACACTGGAGGTTTTATCATATAAAATAGCAAAAAAATATCATGAGGCCCCAAAACAAAAACAGGGAAACTAAAAAAAATATCGTGCAGTCACCACTGCTATGTGCCGACTGCATTGCGACCGAAGTCACTTCATACGTCGTTCACCGAGAGCATAATGGACGCCAGCCAGACGAGTAAACCCTACCACGGTCAAGAAGCTGAATCCTTAGTCAATTCTCATGACATGTGGGTGTCGGGTGGAACAAAAGATGGTTTATATTCTTTTTCATCACCACACGAAATAAAAATGTGTTTCACAAGCTCAATTTAAATTTTATATATCAATACAGATATATTTATACCTGGTAGAGGCGACCTCAGCACCAATTTACGGGCCTCGTCCATAGCTCGCTGTAAGTTCTGTTGGTTCTTGAACGACTCGCGAGTGCGGCAGCGACCAATTTGACTTCTGTTAATAAAATAAAAAAATAATTAATCAATCCATCATATACTCGCTATATATCCTTATGGCTTATCCGATGTTTCTACAAGTAGATAATATCCACATAAATGTGATGTCGGTCTCCTAGAATACACGCCAACATGATCACAGCTTACGAAAGTTGCTTATCGGAATAACTTAAGCCTCAATTGTTAATCATATTATTATAGGTATACTTATTGCACATAGCACAATATGTTTATTTATTTAATCTTTATTGCACAAGGTGGACTTGTTGCCATCATCTTCATTCATCATCATTTTCATTCATTTTTCATTTTCATTCTCATAGGGTGTTAGGGTTGGGCTGGCATGGCGGTGGCAACTGACGGGTAAATGATCAGTTACTTGCTCGTTGTCACAGCGACTTTGGCTTCTCTTTCACTTTCCATCAGGCGTCGAAAGGCCATTATGTCGAGCTACAGGCCTCTGCCTTCTGAGCCAAGTGTCGTGGGTTCGATCCCCACACATTTGTGTGCATGAACATATTGAACATGTCTGTTTGTATTGGTCTGGGTGTTTTCTATGTTTAATAGGTATTTATTTACAAAAAAAATTTTTCTAAGTATGTTTATCAGTTGTCTAGTACCCATAGTACAAGCTTCGGCTTAGTTTGGGACTAGATGGCGCTGTGTGGCCCAGCGTGGCATGTCTTGGGTTATTTATTTATTTACTATAGTATAAAAAAAATATTGGTGTTAAAGTCCTTTTTTCTTCAACACTCACGATATTCCAGTCTGCGCCAGAGTCTGGTCCCACTTAGCGTTGGTGGTGTTGGCGACAGCCATCTTGGCTATCCTCCTGAAGCGGGACAACCCGTCCTCGTCAGCCGGCCGCTCCTCGTCCACCCCGGCTACCGGAGCCACGTGGAAGTCCTTCATCAGACGACGCTCCCACACCTTCATTCGCTTGCCCAGGACAGCTGCAACAAAATTGTAGTATCACGACTTATAATGAGGCACTTTGCTAACTCTCGGTCACAATATTAAAATCCATAACTGAAACTAGAAATGCGAAATAACTCCCGTCATGACCTTGGGCCTTAGACTTTTTTTTTTATAAAAAGAGCGTTCAGGATGATCTCACTCCACCTGATGGTAAGCGGTCGTGAGGTCCAAATGTTATGTCGACAGGCACAATAGGGCATACCCACCGCGCTTGTCACCCTTACCCTGAAGGACCACTGAGACGCCGTTTCACGCCCCGCAGAACCCAGGATTGTAAGAGGAAGGAAACACATGAGCTGGAAGGGCATTCCATGACTTAATGGCACGGGGCAGAAACGAGGAACTGAACCGCACGCAGACTCAAGACAGCGTCCGAAGTATCAACTTCAGCGTTCAACACAGCGTTCGTTACAGCGTTCGACTCAAGTCGAAGACAGAAGACAGAAATACACCCAGATACGCTAGTTGGTTTGTGGTCGATAGAGACACACCTTGGCAAGCAGGGGATGTAAGGGAGCGACTCATGTTTCATGTTTTCGCTCCAAGTCATCTCAACTTGCTCGTGGTGCATCCTACGTAGCGTAGCTGATTACCAAATGACGGGCAGCAGCGTCACCGGAGCGAGGAGCTACACCGGCGATCGCTAACTCGCCTGCCTAGCGTGGGTACATCCTCCAGTTGTTTGCCAGTTGGCGAACAACTGTCTGAGGCCTATGTTCAGCAATGGACTGCAATAGGCTGATGATGATGACAGTCACACCATGTAACTGTCATCAACTACTTTTCATGGAAATTATGGGCCTGTTCAAATGGCGTCCAGGATCTGTCCTCTCCCATACTCACTCTTTTCCTTCCTGTCGGTGAAGGACACGTCCATGCCGCTCCTCTCGAAGACCTCCAGCAGCTCGTAGCGCAGCGCAGACACGTCTCCCTTCAGCTCGTTGATGTCGTCCTCCGTCACCGGCTCGTCGTCCATCTTCCTGTGCATGGCGGACACGTAGCGCCAGACCAGCGCCCTCATAACGCCGAACTTTTGCTTGGTAAAGAGTGACTGTCCCTTGAAGTACCGTCGCGCCTTCGAGAGGATTACAAACTTTTTGACAGCCAATTGAGCCTTAGACTCCAATATATGAGCTGAAGTTAAGAGTTGAAGACAGAGGTATACCCAGATGCTCTTGTTGATAAGTGACCGCTACAGTTACAGCTTAGCAAGCAGAGGCCAAGGGATATAAGGGTGCGATGCTTCATGTTTTCGCTCCAAGTCACCCTCACCTGCCCGTGGTGCATCCTACGTAGCGTAGCTGAATACCACAGGCCGATAACGGGCCGCAGCGTCATCGGAGCGAGGAGCTACACCCGGCGATCGCCAACTCGGCTGTCTAGCGTGGTGATTATGGGTGTATCCTTCAGCCTAAGGGAGAAGCCTATGTCCGGCAGTGGCCTGCGATGGGGGCCTGTTCAAATGGCGACCAGGATCTGTCCTCTCCCATACTTACTCTTCTCCTTCCTATCAGTGAAGGACACGTCCATGCCGCTCCTCTCGAAGACCTCCAGCAGCTCGTAGCGCAGCGCAGACACGTCTCCTTTCAGTTCGTTGATGTCGTCCTCCGTCACCGGCTCGTCGTCCATCTTCCTGTGCATGGCGGACACGTAGCGCCAGACCAGCGCCCTCATGACCGCTAGGTAGCGGACGTCGTGCTCTTTCTCTTTCGATTCCTGTGGGAATGAAAGAGATAATGTAACCAATAAGTTTGCGAATCAGTTGAGGTTGTGTCATCATTGCAGTCTACTGGACATTTTAGGATGCACTACGGGCAGGTGAGGTTTTAAGTCAACAGCCTGGCCTATATATCTTGTCAAGATATCTTATGATAAGCAGAAGTAGAAAGTAAAATTCAAATTAATGATGATTATGTAGGTCCCGGGCCTCTCGCATCCAGCACTTGCCAGCCGTCCTTCAGAAGGCTCTCTACGCCTAGGAAATTTATAACTATCACCTACCTATATTTGTAATAGTAGACCAGGCAAAGCAAAATAAACTATACATAGATACTCTACACTTATTAAATCAGCGGGACACGCGATATTAAATTTGATACATGATAAACTTGAGCCGATTAAGTTACGCTGAAATTACCTAAAATAAGACGAGGCAAGGTTAATTTTACGAAATGTACATACACATTTTTACTATGTAGTCGTATCTCATATATATTTTGTAAAAGTAAATAAATATCTAAGCGAAAGGTAGCTCACTCTTTCACTCCCGTATCCCGAAATTTTGAATCGATATTCGCTTTAGGACAAATTTACTAACAAAGGATTTTTAGAAGATGTGTTTTTTTGTGGTATTCAGATACGCCTTCATTCGTAATACCTATATCGCCACCAGTCGGTTGCCAGAGCTTCGTCTGTTATGGATGAAGAAGGATGCACCACGTGCAGGTAAGGGCGGCTAGGAGCGAAAACATGAAGTGGCAAGTCCTACAATTTTCCCCTGTGGTAAATAAAATTACACTTACCTTTTCCTTCATCTTCCTCATCTTATCCTTCTTCCTCAAGCCCAGCATCTTGAGCAGCAGTTTCGGCGTGGGCAGCACGTTGAAGGGCGGCGGTAGGGTGGCACTTTCCTCGAAGTAGCTCATCCACAGTTTGGTCCTGGCGAACTTCCACTCGACGTCTGAGTGCTCCTGTGGGAATAAAGTTGGATCGGCGAGTTAAGACGGGAATTGATCGGGGATTTGTTGATTGGTTTTAGTTTAGGTAAGATTGGTTAAACGGTGTAGTTGGCAGAGAAATTTCGCAATAATCAATCGTTTTCTCAACGGCCTTGGACAATTTGACTAGTCCTTTTTAAGTTTTATTTTTAAAAAAATGTCCTATAACATTAGTAGTGTCCGAGTTTTCTTAATTACAATTAGGTATATTTTACACTTGAACAAACCAAATGTGCGAATACTACAAAAAAAACAATAAAATTAATTTATTTATTTCTGAAATAAGATTCACTAGTATTAGAAACTATGATGACACGTTGTGTACTTACAAGTACCTATCTTAATCTTATCTTAACTAATATTATAAAGCTGAAGAGTTTGTTTGTTTGAACGCGCTAATCTCAGGAACTACTGGTCCGAATTGAAAAATTCTTTTTGTCTTGAATAGACCATTTATCGAGGAAGGCTTTAGGCTATATAACATCACGCTGCAACTATTAGGAGCGAAGAAATAATGGAAAATGTAAAAAAAAAACGGGGAAAAAATAACTATTCCACGCGGACGAAGTCGCGAGCACAGCTAGTATGATACAAAGCTTTAGTGCAAGCAGTTGTAAAGCGGTACAATTAGTTATTAAATGCACAAAACAGCAAAGCGTTTTAAACTGACAACAATGGAACTCAAACGTTTGTCCAGCAGTGGACTGCAATAGGCTGATGATGATGATTACATAGCTGCATAGATCGCCCAAATACAAACGTGTTAAAAACCTAAATGAAATACGTTATTCAATATGTCGTTTAACATTAGTTATACGTAGACAAGTCTATTACGCATTAGCCTCTTGTAATAACATTTGAGGGCACGTAGGACCCCGCCACTCCGTCGAAAATAGACCAAGGCAACCCTTTTTCTATACGGTTTTTTTATGTCCGAATATTCGTAATACGGAGGAGTGCCGCCATAGGACATATCAAATATAGGAATAGGTATATCTACTAGTATGCTATGTATCTTGTTCTTGTTGTTTAACAATAAATAATGTCTTTTTCTTCACATTAGAAGGAAAATATTTACTTCTTTAATTCAAAATACGACTCGTTTTCTTACAGTTACAGAATTTGTGACCTTCCGTCGCCTGGTGGTAGGCGAAATGGAGGCCCAAGTCGCTGTGGCGGATAAGTAACTAGATCAATTTCTTAGTTGCCACCACCATCTGAACCCGAGACGATGTACTAATAAAAAAAAATAATATGGGTTATTATTATTTTTATGACAAGCCATTTTTTTTGTAAATAAACATATGGGTTTACAGCCCAGACCTAAATGAACTGACATAATTCATGCACACAAATTTTTGGTTTGTGCGGGGATCGACTCCCCGACCACGAATCAGATTCAGCATTCACTACTCATAAACCAAGCTTTTCGAAAAAAGAAAACGTTCCTTATCTGTCTCAACAGGCAATCAAACCCGAAACTTTCAAATCATACTCTCTAACCATCGCGTCACCAAACCGAGGCCGTTAAAACATAAAGTTCATTAAATTACCATTTGTAATGAACCTCACAGCCATTCATCGAACGAATACCATTCACGGATAGCTAGTAAGCTAGACACCATAATAATGAACCAATATTCATGGGATCCCATACAATGCAGCCGACGGGTATATCCGTCGGATTGACGTCCGTAGAATCAGCCCCTTGTTTCTATAATACCTTGCTTGTAATACATTTTGATTTCATGCTATACCCACTATAAAGAGCAAACGTTTTTTTTTTCAGATACCAGACTCCATAAAATTGTAAGCATCGTTAGATTATAATCTATCTCGCGAGATTGTAAACTTTCGAAAGATTGTGAACTGTAACTTAATGCTTACAGTTCGAATTATTTTTCGATAGATTGTAATCAATCTAAGTGAAATTATTTAGGTACTATGCTCGCGACTTCGTCCGCGTGGAATAGTTAATTTTTCCCCGTTTTTTTTTTCACATTTTCCATCATTTCTTCGCTCCTAATAGTTGCAGCGTCCTCGATAAATGGTCTATTCAACACAAAAAGAATTTTCCAATTCGGACCAGTAGTTCCTGAGATTAGCGCGTTCAAACAAACAAACAAACTCTTCAGCTTTATAATATTAGTTATAGTTAGGATACTTCATACCACATTTGAAACAAAACGGATGCCAAAATATTTTTTCACATTCCCAACTGGATTAAATTAAAATTGTTTTCACACACTCAAAGGGTTCAGAAGTCTAGATAACTAAGAGGACGTGAAATGCGAAAATCTGGAGAACTTACGTCATGTCTCCCTGTACTAATTTCATACCGAAAGTTTCCAAAAGGCATCGCAGACGAAAGATTGGAAGTGAGCTCCGAAAATTCTCGTCAACTGTGTAGGATGTCATGTAAATAATTTCTGAGATGCATGAAGACTCAAAGCGAAGGCAGTAGTTTTCAAAGGTAGAAAACAACGCGTGTAAATTGTATGACCTAATTAGTTAGACCTTGTGTTAAGCGTTTTCGTCTAAACGCTGTTAAACGTCTGCGCTTAAAGGCTGTTAAGCGTTTTCGCCTAAAACTTACGACGTTTAGGAATTTGTACCACCCGGTACCCAACCATCATTACCCCCTCAGCATCATCATCATCATCAGCCTTTTTCTTTCATTTTCCTTAAGCTGGACATTTTCTTTAAGCTGTACAAAGGAACATGCATGCATACATACATACATAACGTCACTCCTTTCTCCCAGAAGGGTAGGCAGAGACCAAGTCCTTCCATTTGCTACGATCCTGCCACACCACTTTTGCTTCGTCCACATTCATCAATCTTGTCATACATGCTGGTCGGTTTAGGGTACTTAGTATTTTACCTATCTTTAGGACACTTTTTTTATAGTAGCTCGACATAATTACTTCCCTACGCCTGATGGAAAGCGAAAAAGAAGCCCAAGTCGCTGTTACAACTGGCAAGTAAATGGTTAGTTACCTGTCAGTTGCCATTGCCATGCCGGCCTAACCCTAACCCCCACAAGCTGCGGAGACCCTACTCACCAGCAGAAACACGACCCGGAGGTCATTTGGCTGCGGTATTCTATAGGGTGGAGGTCCTTCCCCGGACGGGCAGCTCAATTCGAGCGAAGATTCGCTATGCCCTACCTCTGAACTCAAACACAAAACTCAAACTCAAATTGAAGTAAAGAGATACTCACGTCGATCATAGCGTAGGAGTTGGACATCATAGCGATGAGCAGGTTCAACAACACGATCACGTTGATGACGGAGTACGAGCCAAACATGAGCAGGCCCCAGAAGCGCGTGTAGCTCTTGATGCCGGCCAGCTCGAAGTTCTCCAGGCCCACCATGCCGAAGGAGGCCCAGAAGAGAGATTGGGAGGCCTCGAACACGCTGCCGGAAGAAAGTGTTTAAGATGATGTTAGGAGTAAGACCAACTATAGTTGGTCTCAGAGAAACATTCACAAGAGAAATTCTACGACCAATGAGCCTATTTGGTTCGATGCAAACCTTATTTTAACCTGTATCTAGACTAAAGTTGCCTACCAAATTGTGGATATGCTCAGAATAAATTT
Organism: Conogethes punctiferalis; assembly: GCA_031163375.1. Taxonomy (NCBI): domain Eukaryota; kingdom Metazoa; phylum Arthropoda; class Insecta; order Lepidoptera; family Crambidae; genus Conogethes; species Conogethes punctiferalis. Next base: position 3,678,249 of record CM062096.1, on the reverse strand, counting down.
ATTTTCATTTCATATTCATTTCAAATTAAAAACCAACCAACCCATGATTCTTTACATAAGTTTATTTAGCACATACAAAAATTGCATTTATAAATCAGATATCCGTTATTCCTGTGATGTTTCCCTCTTCTTCTTCTTTGTGTTTCGATGGCAAATTAAAATCAAACCTGCTGTGCCCAGTGCTCCACCACCCCGACCGCACCCCCAGTCACAAACCAATTTTCCCTTGATAATGATGAAACACAATTCAAAAGTTATTCTATTTAATGCACGAAGTCCCGTCCGTAGTTTTTGGAGCCAAGCTTATGGTGAACCTCATACCCATCAACGAAGTAAGACAGCCTACCTGCAAAGTTCACATTTTATAGAGTGAAACCTTTTCCTCAACAACTTTTCACATTATCTTAGCGTTCGACATAATGACACATTGCTTATTAAAACAATATTTGTCTTACAACAACATTTATTCATAAATTAAAACATTTAACAATATAGATGGTACACTATTTACGAACTACGTTAGCTACAAAAGTAAAAATAACTTCATTAATAATTAAACAAATTAAGCAAATCTTAAAAAATAAATTGCAATTCTTCAAAAGAACTTTAAAATTATCAAACCTTTGTAATATTGGCTCAAGCCATAAATTATTATAAATAATAGTTACTCCAATGCGATCAGACACACACGTGTTTCTACATTTCTTATGGTTATCTAGCTGTTCAGTTTGTCTCTCTCGCTATACTATACATACTTACCCATATAAACTTACCTAAAATCTTCTCCATTTATTTCATATGATAATACCAATGAATTATGGTGCTCAAATATCGAAATCATAGCTGCAGACACACATGCAAACAACAAGTAAGTTACTTCGAGCCAAATTCCAATCTGCATTCAATAAGCATGATAATCCATAGTATCGCGTAAAGTCATGCAGTCAACTTCATCAATCTTCAAAGTGTTCATCTTAACATTGATATCCTCCTCCAGCTGTATTTGCGTTTGCAGAAGATATCTCAAGGACGAGGAAGACTCCTGCAGCATCTGCTGTAGCTGCTCCGTGCTGTGTCTCAGCATCTCACACTCGTAATACAGAGCCTGCCCCGCGGGATCCTTCACCAGCTCAGCCCCCACTCTACTAGCACGTCTCCCAAGCCTTGTATGAGCCAGCGCGGTATTCCCCTCCTTCTCCGACAACGACTTCTGCAGCTGCAAGATATTGTCCTGCATATCAGATATCTTCTCCGTTGTCTCTCTATGCATGTCCTCCAACTTCGCTTTAGCAAGCCTAGTCTCTTTAATCCTCTCGCTGAACTCATGGTTACACTTCTTATAAGCCACCCAAAGATCGTCAATCACCTGCTTCAAAATTGTATCGATAAACATTTTAATAGGCCTCGAGCTTGTCACCTCTTTAGCAGCGCTTATAATATTCTGCGCGGAATAAGAATTATACTCCTCAGCAGATATATTCGCCGGATCCAAGTTTGCGTAGCCTTCGTAGACGGCCAAACACAAGTCTGTCGGCTTCAAAGACAAGTTGTTCTTGTCTACGTCTATAGCAGCCTGTTTGTACTGAAGATCGCGATCCAGGAGGTAGCGCGTTGATCGAAGACGCCTCATTTGTTCATTCAGTTGTTCTAAGACACGCTTAAGGAGGCTTTGACCTCCGAGTATGGACGTTATTTCTTGCTGAAGGGCATGTTCTACTTCGTCAACGACGAGATCGACGCCAATTCGTCCATCTCTCAGCATCAAGCATTTACGGCAGATGTTCAAAGCATTAGTTTGTAAGGAACTCAAGCAATCTAGCAGACGAGTTTTGTAGACTCCAAGCGCTTCCAATTCTATGCATATCTCTCTGCGTTGGATCATCAGCTCGTTTTTATTGAACTCGACGTCTAAGATTCGTTCTTCGAGACGTCTGTCTACTGTGGCCTTCATGATGCTGGCTCGTTCTGCAGTTTCTTCTCGTGCTCTCTGGCACTCGCCGAGGATTCGATCTGCGAGCTGCTGCTGGTCTTCTGTGTTCCTGCATCTTTGGTCGTTGCTGAGCCTCCACTCAGAGAGGGTGAACTTGGCAGCCCTAGGGGGCATGCATACCAGGGCTTGCTCGGACAATCGCGTGGTGGCCACGGGCGCACCGATGACGTGACGAACACCGAACTGTATTTCTCCCATTTTAGAACGTGAATGGAATTTTAGAAGTTCAAGCTTAGCTTTTGACGGTGATTTCCGTTACTGACAATCAAGTTTTGATCGCGCTAATGGTTGCTATGGAACAGGCATCGTACATCATCGTACATTGTCGTACATAGACCATGGCATAGACACATACAATTTATAGTTCGAATACCTCTTTTGCGGTTTAAAAAAACAAGTAGATATTTTTACAAAGTTTAAAGAATTTGAACAATACGAGTAAAAGGACCTACAAAATATTTTCTTCAAGCGCTATTACATAATACGTCAGTAATTAACCGACTATCAATAGGAAAGGACACTAGCAACTACCGGCAGCTGAAATGACTTCCCAATCTATTGTTTTCATCACATAAGTATCAGTGGCGTTCAAAAGGTTAACCAACTATCAAGAAGAAGGGACACGTAGCGACTACCGGGAGCTTAAATCACTTTCCAATCTATTGTTTTCATCACATAAGTATCAGTGGCGTTCAAAAGGTTAACCGACTAACAAGAGGAAAGGACCCTAGCCACTACCGGGAGCTGAACTCACTTCCCGAAGCTCCTCCACTTCATGCACGAGTCCCCGGCGTTGTCCCAGTCGGGCAGACCCCCGGGCAACACGTAACACTTCCTTTTCTCCAAGTCGGCGAAATACCAGAGGAGTTGGTTCAGACCTGATGTTTCATGTTCAAATTTCAAATTCTATATGACCTACAGACTAAGTTCATTCATACCGAAGGAGCAGTTCTCAAATTTAAATCAAGCAATCATACTTATATTAATTTCTGACTACCAAGAAACGGGATGTAAGGGAGGGACCCGTCATCTTTTCGCGCCAAACCAACCTCACCTGCCCGTGGTGCGTCCTGCCGAATAACGAACGAGGCGCTTGCAACCGACTGGTGGCGGTATAACCAACACAATTGAAGGCGTAACTAAATAGACACAGATCGATGATACGCCCTGCGATCGCCAACCCGCATGCCAGATGTTTGCTCTAAGTGGCGAACAACTGGAGAGGCCTATGACCAGCAGTGGACTGCAATAGGCTGATGATGATGATGATGACTCACCACAAGCAAACGCGAACAGCACCAAGCTGTAGATGAAGAAGAACTTGACGATGTCGATGACCATGCGGCCGAGCGAGATCTGCAGCGGCCCGAGGTGCGGGTTGATGGAGAAAAGGTGCACCAGCTTGAGAGCACTGTGGAAACAAAGGCATATATCATCATCATTATCATCATCTTTTGCAGTCCACTGATGGACATAGGCCGTTCCAGTTGTTCGCCCCTTCCTACTACTTTTAAGAGTCTTTCTTTTGTCGGTGGTGCAATTTCCACTCCTCCCTGGACTCCGCCAGCGCTTTCAACTCCTTGTACGTTATGATGACATTACTTTCTCCTTTAACTGTTGTATTAAATGGTCGTCTTGGCCTCCCTCTTCCTCTCCTGCCTTTTATTTTACCTTCTAGAATACTTCGTCCGTTCGCCCCTTAGGCATAGATAAATCACCTCATTTTAGCTACTTTCAAGTAACTGGTCAGTTACCTGTCAGTTGCCAGAGCCATGCCGGCCCAACCTTAACCCCCGGCTGCCGATGTAGCACTCATGACCAAGACTCACCCCACGAGCTCTACTCACTGACAGAAATACAACCATTTGGCTGCTCACTGACAGAAATACAACCCGGTTCGAATGAATTACTACATTGAATTAGCTATATATAAAAAAAATATAATGGAATCCTGACGCATTTCAGCAATGAGGGACCACAACAAGTCGATTGAGATAATAGTTTGCTATTTTAGAGAATTAAAAAATGCTAAAAAAATTAATAAAAAAAATCGTGCAAGAACCTCAGATAGCATAGAAAATCTATATCGTCACTTCGATTTGTACATAACTAGTTATAACTATCATCAAAAATACTCTCCGGAACAGAATTCATCCAAGAATCAGTGACAATCTCAAAGCATTTACAAGCAGCCTACATAACCCACTTACCTAAAGATGTTAGCAGCAGCGAACAGACCTTCAGCTATCAACTGAGGGTCGAACGCGTCCCACTGCTCCCTCGGAATGAACTTAGTCTGAGGGTCTCTCTTGATCTCCGTATACTGCTGCCAGTAGGCCGCGAACCGGAGTAGAGCTACCGCCACGTACAGGGAGTTCCTGGTGAAATCGATGAAGTTCCACATGTTGCGAAGGTAGGAGCGGATGCCTTCAATGTATATCTCTTGCGTTTCTTCCCAGATGAAACCTGGAAGGGAGGTGTGATGAGCGGTTTTGGAAGTATTGGGGACGTTGGTGTTTTTGATACAGGACGACAAAAAAAACTATGACTCCCTCCCCCTCATTTTGTGGGTTACCTGCCCATGTAAGTTCCGCGATTTTAGGTACATTATTTAAGGGCACTACATAGGAACTACCGTTTTCCGCGAGTTTTCATAGTTTAAGAATTACTCTAACTAAGCAGGATTACTCTAACTTACTCTTTTTCCAAAATATCTTCTTGGCAATTATTGTCAATAAGTAGGTATGTATCAACTACCGCAGCATTGTACAAAGATAGAATTGAATAATAATAATATGACATCAATAAAATACCGGAATTTTATGGATTCTGAGCAAGAAAATGATACAACAATAATAATAAATAAATAAAGGAAACATCAAAATGGAAATCAAAACCACGTAACATCATTTATGGTGGGTACTTAATGTAAAAAAGATATGGGAAAATTTACCATTTCTATATAAACCAAGTGTTAACCACTGTTAAACACTGCACATAAGTAGTAAATTGTATGTAAAATCATTTCAAATATTATTTTATTTCAATTTTATAAAGGTAAGGAAACTAGATGTAGATAATCTTAATAAAGCAGATTTAAATTCCTTTCAATACCATGACCCGACAAAGTATTTACCTTCCGCCTTTGTAGTGCAGTCAATGAAGCGAAAAATACGGCCTAACCTCCGAATTTTTTTACTGTGATCCGATTTGCATGAAATTTTGGAATTAGGCTTATCTTACCCTTAACTTCAAAAGTGAAAATGATCTGAACTCCGCCAATTATTTTTAAGGGGTGTAAATGACCCCTTAATGGAAAAATTGAGTTTAAGCCATTTTATCGCTAGAAACCAGTCTAATAGTAAGTGGTGAAATTGTAAAGTGTTTTCTAATACAATTTCCTCATATTAAAATTATTTCCAACCCCTTGAAAATCTTACAACCCAAGCAAACAACCCCTAAATTGAAAGAAATCACAAAAAATACTTTAGTATGACATAAAAAGATGTAAGTATAGAGTAAGTAATATTTTCATCATCATCATCATCAGCCCGTATCAGTCCACTGCTGGACATAGGCCTCTCCGAATGTTCACCGCTTAGATCGATTCTGTGCCTCTCGCATCCAGCACTTACCAGCCGCCCTGCGCAAATCGTCACTCCACCTGGCTAGGCTTACGGTTCATGTCCACGTTTCGGCTCCGTATGTCATAACTAGAAAGGCACTGATCGAAGATTTTCATCTTTAGGCACTGTGGGATCGACGATGTGAAGACTCGACGTAGTTTCCTAAACGCTGCCCAGTCTAGCTGAATTATCCTATTCACCTCGTCCTCAAAGTTGTTTCCACCTAACTGCAATGTCTGCCCTACATATTTTTGAACAACTTCGAGGATGGCGCCGTGTACTACAATCGGGTCCGGTAGTACATGTTTATTGAACATAACCTTGGTTTTGTCCAAGTTCATCCATAGGCCGATACGCATAGAGGAGTCAGCCAGTTCATTCAGCATTTGTGTTTTTAGGTCCTGCAGCGATTCTGCCATTATAACGATGTCGTCTGCAAATCGCAAGTGAGAGATGTATTCGCCATTTATGTTGACGCCACGTCCTTTCCAGTTCAGCGTCTTGAACATATCCTCCATTGCATTAGTTAATAGTTTCGGGGAAACGACATCCCCCTGTCTCACTCCTCGATGCAACGGTATAGGCCTTGTTTGCTGATTCTGTATTTGGACGGACATAGTGGCAGCTTCATAGAGACATCTCATCACTTGGATGTATCGCCGATCATTTCACATTGCTCCAAATATTCACTCCGAAACTTTCAGTTACTAAATAGAAAAAAATATGATAAATTTTTGGGCCATAACTCCTCAAATTTTGATGCTATCACAATTTATAAAATACCATTGTAAAGATAATTAAGAGAGCTACAACATCCTTTATTGCAATATATAGTAAAAACCCTTTTTTTTAAAACGGTGAAGGGTGAAAGGGCTTGAGAGAGGCTGTGATTGCGCTGCCACGCGCTCTTTAAACAATCATATCTCCGTCAATTTTTATTTCACAGAAAAAATAAAAAGACCAAATTGTTGGTCAGAAAAATACCAAAATTTTTAATCCCTACACTTTTATACGTATCTATCGTCATTTTTGAGATATTATGAAAAAAAGGTGGGTTTTTTAAAAATTTGAAATTTTCGATTTTTCTTCAATCACGACTTTTTTGAAAACTACGGGTCCTAAAGCAGCCAAACTAATACAATCTATCAAACTCTTTATAATTAAGTTAATTCTAGGGGGAATATGATTAATTTTAGTTTTGGTGGAAATGGCACTTATTTAAACCCACTGATTCAAAAGAAAAAACAGTCGATGCTCCTCTTATTTGCAATACAGCTCACTTATTTTACATGTAAAAGACTTTTAATAGTGCTCATTTTAAAGCTTATTTCAAGCACTACAAAACCCTTTTTGATTAGAAAGCATAAAATGCATTTGCTCGCTGATAGATGGTATTGACTACATCGATGAAATTTCAGATAAAATAAAAAACGGCTTTGATCTTTAATATCTAGCTTAATATTGCACTTATTACACAATACTTTATAAAAAACCAAATTGTTAATTTTTTTACCTGCTTCAATTTTGTTCCTTATAAAATTTTCGATAAAACTTATATTTTTGGAGATATTTGAAAAAAACCGATGAAAAAAGTGAAAAATTTTCAAGTTTTCAATTGCCAATAACATGAAAAGTATTAGATTTTTCGAAAAACTTTATAGGAGATTTTTTGCTTAAATTTGGACCTTCAATCGATATCCGAGGTTATTTTGAAAAAAAAACCATTGACTTCCGAGAAGTGGTGGCAACCACCCCCAGGGTGGTGGCGGAGTTCAAATCATTTTCACTTTTGAAGTTAATGGTAAGATGAACCTAATTCCAAAATTTCATGCAAATCGGATCACAGTAAAAAAATTCGGACCTATAATGCTTCATTGACTGCACTATTGTATCCGTAATAAATAACAATTAATCTTGCGTTTATCTTGCCTCATCAATCTTTTGTTAGTCAGTGTACACACTCAAACTTATCGAAGGCAAACACCACGATATTGTTTAATAATTAAGACACATTTAAGGCAGTTACGGAACTTTCTGAAAGTGCGTAGGTTTATAGCAGGTCTTATGAATAAACGAGTGGTGCGGCAAGTCATCATCATCATCAGCTTATTGCAGTCCACTGCTGGACATAGGCTTCTCCAATTGTCCGCCAATGTTAAGTGAAATATTTGGAGGTTATACCGCCACCGGTCGGTTGCCAGAGCCTCATTCAGTGTTCGGTAGGATGCACCACGGGCAGGTGAAAGTGGCTTGGAGCGAAAAGTTGATGGGTCCCTCCCTTACATACGATCCAATTAATGTAAAATGCAGCCACACCGTTGCACAAGGTCCGCCTGGGAAGCACACCATCGCTCCCCGGAAGCTAGGGGTAGGGTTATTTGCTCTCTCCAGATTAGAGTACCGGCCGCTTGTCATCTGCAGCTACCCAGGGTAGGCGAGGATGTGGATATATGCTTCAGGACTACTCGTAGCTCAGTTGTTTCATACCCTTTTTTTTGGGAGGGTAAGACCGTATTATCATCATCATCAATCCTCAAACGTCCACTGATGGACATAGACCTCCCCCAATGACAAATGGGGGGATTAGCCATAGCCACCATGCCATAAGCAGGAAGGTTGGTAATCTCAATAGGGTTTATTTGTAAGCAGGTAAGCTTCTTCTACGACACCCACGAGATATGGCGGTCCTATTCTAAGTTTGGAAACCACACAAACTAGTCCCAATCATAAACAGTTATACCGACTGTACCTAACTCTTGTCACGCACACAAACTTACTGTATTATGTACAGGGTTTATCCACACGTAGAGCTGCGCGCACAACTGAGGTGAACTATTTAAACAATGCATCCCAAAATCAGTAATCGCTTATTGTAGGGAAAAGGAGGACTCACCGAGGACATACACGACGACCACCAGCTCCAAGTATGTGGGTCCGTTCCCTCTCTGCTTGAGGAGTTCCTTCTCCAGCTCCCGCACCATCCACTCGGGGCCGAACAGCTGGATAGCCTGCACCTCCGCTCTTTGTGACACCAGGATCAAGATCACTGTTCAAAGGAATGTAAATTATTTTCATCATCATCCTAGCCTTTTTTCCCGATTGTCTCAGGGTCGGCTTCCCAAACTGAGAGATTTGTCGAGGGCTAAGCTTTACACAGCGTGACTGCCATCAGACCTCCGCAACACTTAGGGTAAGCTATACCCATTCCCAGTTTAGGCGTCAGAGGTATCATCATCTCTGATATTGAGAGATATCTGAGTTGGTAAAGATAGCACCCGGGACCAACAGTTTAACGTGCTTTCCGAAGCACGGAGGAAATCGGTGTCAAATTTTGGTCACCCATCATCGGATTGACCGCGCCAATGGTTGCACAACGTTGCGATCATTGTTAAGCGAACAAGACCGCGGCGCCATCGATCTCCTCGGAAAGGAATGTAAATTATTTTATTAGCTATTAATACTTGTGTTGGCAAGAGAATCCCACTAATATTATAAACGCGAAAGTTTGTTTCGATGGATGTATGTATGGATGGCTTTTATTTAAACAAAAAATAATAAAGATACAAGGCATCAAAATGTTTGACGTCACTCAGTGGCGAAAAATCTCCCACTCTTTGACGTCACGCGCAATTTTAACGGGCTATATCTCAGTCATTGTTGGTCTAATTTACAAATGAAAAAAAAACGTGTCTTTTATTTTTGAACAATCTAAAAGACGGACTAGTTAATTTTTTCACAGCAACAGGCCTATTAGGAGTAAAACACAATACTTACGCAAAAAGAACAAGTAACTAGAAGCGTGAATCAAGAACTTCATGAAGGGTTTCCTCATCAGTTTCCCAGTAGAACAGTTCGGGGCGACCATGTAGAGGCTGCAGTAGAACGGGAACAGCAGAGCCACTCGGCAGATGATCATGATCTTTCGATTTTTGAACAATCTAAAAGACGGACTAGTTAATTTTTTACAGCAACAGGCCTATTAGGAGTAAAACACAATACTTACGCAAAAAGAACAAGTAACTAGAAGCGTGAATCAAGAACTTCATGAAGGGTTTCCTCATCAGTTTGCCAGTGGAACAGTTCGGGGCGACCATGTAGAGGCTGCAGTAGAACGGGAACAGCAGAGCCACTCGGCAGATGATCATGATCTTCTCCATGGCGGTCTTGCGTCGGAAGCCGGGGACGCCCTCGTACCAGATGGCAGCTAGGAGCTGCTGGATGTTGGGATGGGCGACAAACTGGGGGGAAACAAGAGGACTTTTTAATAAACCGATAAATAGGCTAGGTGTGTATTATCAGGGTCAATATCGATTCATCTCTCAAATTATTATCTGTTCCTCTCCCTCAAGGTTGTCTGGAATAGATCGCCTACTAGCTTACTGTATTATATTGTGTATTTATAGTTTTGTATATTTATTTATAAATTATTTATATTAATATATATTATACATTTGTATTTATATAAATAAATAAATAAATAACCCAAGACATGCCACGCTGGCCCACACAGAGCCATCTAGCCCCAAACTAAGCCGAAGCTTGTACCATGGGTACTAGACAACTGATAAATATATTTCTTTTTATATATGTAGGTACATATTTATATATATTTATTTAGGTATATAATTAAACAGTTTGCACGACCTTGCCCCTCTCTTCAGAATAGCACACTTCCTCTACCTGAAGGTTGTCTGGAAGAGATCGCTTACTAGCGATAAGACTGCCTAAATTGTACCACTAGTTGATTGTAATACCTTGTCTATAAATGTTTGTTTTTGTGCAATCTTAACTATATAATATTATAAAGCTGAAGAGTTTGTTTGTTTGTTTGTTTGAACGCGCCAATCTCAGGAATTACTGGCCCGAATTGAAAAATTCTTTTTGTGTTGAATAGAATATTTATTGAGGAAGGCTTTAGGCTATATAACATCACGCTGCAACTATTAGGAGCGAAGAAATAATAGAAAATGTAAAAAAAAAAACGGGGAAAAAATAACTATTCCACGCGGACGAAGTCGCGAGCGCAGCTAGTAAAGAATATCTATCTATCTCCTACCTTCTTCTGCTTGAAGTCGATAGCCAACTCCAGCCTCGCCAGCTTCATGTGGTCCCCCTCGACGAAGGCGGGCTCGTCCGGGTCGTGGTTCAGGATGATGGCCAGCTCCTGGCTGCTGCGGGACTGGTCCAGCAGGTCCACGGCGAACTTCTGAGCTTGGCGGCGCAGCTCGAGATATTCTGATTTGCTTTCCTACAAAGAAGAATCGGAGAACGATGCTATCACACCACATCCAAAACCTTATATCTCTATTTAACATCGAGTGGTGATATGGGCTTTGTAAAACTCTGTAAGAGAGGTAGGGCATAGCGAATCTTCGCTCGAATTGAGCCGCCCGTCCGGGGAAGGACCTCCACCCTATAGAATACCGCAGTCAAATGACCTCTGGGTCGTGTTTCTGCCGGTGAGTAGGGTTTCCGGAGCTCGTGGGGGGTTAGGGTTGGGCCGGCATGGCGGTGGCAACTGACAAGTAACTGACCAGTTACTTGCCCGTTGTCACAGCGCCTTGGGCTTCTCTTTCGCTTTCCATCAGGCGTAGGGAAGCCATTATGTCGAGCCACTATAAAAAAAAACACCTGACGTAAAAAGAAGGGTGTTAAAAATTTGCCGTGTTTATCTGTGTGTGTGTCTGTCGCATCGTAACTCTCGAACGGGTGGAGCGATTTTTCTTTTTTTTTTAGCCGGAGAAATTTCGTCCACTCGTTACAGTATGGGGTCCTTCAAAAGGGTTGTGAAGAGGTTTTTAAAGGGTCGTGTGACGTTGCAGGCATCCATAACAACAGGCGGGCCGTTGCCTTGTTTGCCACCTTAGGTTTTTTTTTATAGTGGCTCGACATAATGGCTTCCCTACGCCTAATAGAAAGCGAAAGAGAAGCTCAAGTCGCTGTGACAACGGGCAAGTAACTGGTCAGTTACCTGTCAGTTGCCACTGCCATGCCGGCCCAACCTTAACCCCTCACGAGCTCCGGAAACCCTACTCACCGGCAGAAACACGACCCAGAGGTCATTTGACTGCGGTATTCTCTAGGGTGGAGGTCCTTCCCCGGACGGGCGGCTCAATACCTCTCTTTGAAAGTATAAAAAAGAACATAATACTAGCCCTACTCACCAAAGCGGAGCTGACAGAACAAGCAGATGATGTTCACTGGACCAACACGTAATCGACCAACTTGGTCTAATGAGATAAGAATACCAGCTTCTACAAAATGATCAAATCTCCAATCCTCAAACTTCTCACCTGCTCAGCAAACGCCAGATTCCGGAGCTCCCACGAGAGCTGAAAGGCGGTCAGTATAGGGTCAGTGGAGGACAGCGCGATGAGCGACGGAGAGGCCAGCGCTCGATACTCGTTGAGCCGCGCCAGGGAGTGCCGGAGGGAGTCCTCCGTGGACTCACGGATGCACTCCTCACAGCCGCACCTGGTGAAAGGGAAGATTTGTATGAAGCTCTGAACTAGATTTAAAGAAAGGAAGAAAAAATGATTTTTTTTATAGTGCCTCGACATAATGGCTTCCCTACGCCTGATGGAAAGCGAAAGAGAAGCCCAAGTCGCTGTGACAACGGGCAAGTAACTGGTCAGTTACTGTCAGTTGCCACCGCCATGCCGGCCCAACCCTAACCCCAAACGAGCCATTATTAGGTACCATAAATGACTAAGGGAGCGACATAATCATTTTTTCGCCCCAAGCCACCCTCACTTGCCCGTGATTCATCCTGCCTAGGCTTGCCATTAACCAGACATGTTTGGCTTTTTGCTGTCGCGTCCGGCCAAATATGTACGAGTTTGGCCTGTCCGGATTTTGTCAGGCTTTTTGTCAGAGTGACGATTCATACGACGATGAGCGGATGAGCGTCCGAGCGGACAAGAGAGCAAACTGGAGCAAACTGTTGGCGTACGCGGCGCGACTGTCACACACTCCATCGACGATCTCATTCTCACTTTAGAAAACGTAGGGTGAGTGCGCCAGTTCGCGTCCATTTAGCGCAGTTGGCAACTTTGAAGGAGAAAATAAAAATGTTCCAGCACCAATTTAAATAAAAATCTTATGTCATTTGTTCAGTAGAATAGTCTATTTTAGGGTAACATTTAGTTCAGTTCGAAATACCTTGTGGTTTTTTTATTAAAAATATAAACATCAGAATTAGGCGATTTGCCCAGTTTGCGTCCAAAAATTCCTATTCGCGTCCACACCTGGACTAATTCGCGTCCACCAGCTTTTATATGGAATTGAAGGATGATATTTTTATGAGAATGTTTATTAATATATTAATAAATCACTGTTAACGAAGCTGGTTAAGCTTTGTAGCTCTATTTCAAGAAGCTCGTTAGGTAGAGAGTTAAAATTTTCAAAAAATATGTATTTTTGCTGCTATAACAACATATACCTACTATAAACAAATTAAATAAGTTTTTAAGGGGGCTCCCATACAACAAATGCGATCTTTTTGCCAATTTTTGATATGGTCCAGTGTGGACGCAAAATGGAAGTTTTATAAATTTGGTGTTCTAATTCGCGTCCACCCTATTTTAACTGTTAATTATAAAAAACATAATCAAATTCATAATTAATATAATTCCTTGGATCATTATCCACGTCTAGAAACAGCTATGTATCCAAAATACACATAAATCAACAAAATATTGACTATCAAACACACTGCTGCCCACTATTTTTTTTCTAGCGTCTGAGCTCTTTTGGTGATAAGCCGTCATTAATTATTTTTTACACAGGATTGATTGAGCGCACGGAACTTTTGTCAATGTGCATAAATGTGATATATATTGAGCTATTGGCGGTAATTACTTTTCGACTTATTGGTATGTTAGTTTACTTAATTTCGAGAGATTTCCGCGAAATGGACGCGAACTGGGCAGTGGACGCGAACCGGCGCACTCACCCTATAAATACTTTTTTCAACAGCCCAGCTGTAGAAACATTATTTATATTTGGCAATAAAAAAAATATGTCCCGCTTTTAGGGCAAAATGTCAGGCCTTTGCATTTTATAGCCTGGTAACCCTACCCGTGGTGCATCCTGCTGAATAACAGACGAGGCTCTGGCAATCAACTTGTGGCGGTATAACCATCACGGTAGAAGATGCAGCTAAATACCACAGGCCGATGACGGGCAGCAGTGTTATCGGAACGAGCTATGACCTGCGATCGCCGACTCGCCTGCCCAGCGTGGTGATGATTACGGGTAAAGCCTCCATATCTTTGCTTGACCAATGTGGCGAGCAACTGAAGAGGCCCATGTCCAGCAGTGGACTGCGATAGGCTGATGGTGATGACGATTAACTATAATTTACTCAGATCCTAAAGCAAATATAACGGGAACTCGAAATAATGTTTAAGAAAAAGGGAAGATATAAAATACATCATTAAGTCAAAATAAGGAGGCCAATAACAAAGAAAATTGAGCTTCTTAAACCACTTACTCGAAAAATGCTTCACAGCTTCTGCTGTATACGAGAGTTTGACGTTATACGGGGAATATTATCAATACAAATAACCTATTTTTGTATACTTTAGGGCTCATTAAAGATACGTCTCTAGCCTACCACCGGCTAATCTCAAGAAGTCCCTTAAATGACCTTTGCGAAAACTACGAGAAGTTAATTGAGACGGTGGTTTTACTTTTTTGTCTCCGCATGGATATTTTTAACGAAATAACATCTCATATCATCGAAATACTTACTAATATTATAAATGCCAAATGTGTTTGAATGGATGTACTTATGAGTATTGAATTGTATAAACTCAATTTATAGATTTTATAAGTTTAAATTTTATATGTATATACGTTGTAATACAAAAATTGTAAGAATTTCGGCGATGAAAAAGACTAACTAAGTACTTATATCGAGTTTCTTGCCGGTTCTTCCCGGTAAAACCGACCTTCCGAACACGGTGGTAGATTTTATTATTTGTACCAGCATAATTTGATGATTGATAGTAAGTGCTTGTTATAAACCTACTTGAATAATTAGATATTTTTCATATCATTTCATTTTTTTTTTATAATATACTTGATACGTCCAAATGACTGCGTCCTGCCTGATGTTAAGCAAACGACGAAGTCCAAAAAGTGTAAGCGATCCTCATCACACATAGTTAGTGCAATGTGGATCGATCACACAATGACGGCCTGCATAAGTGCCTTAACGAAGTGTGTTTGTACCTTAACGAAGCCTACCTGACATCATGAGGGTTGGGCACCGTGGCCCCGCGGTCCAGCAGGATCTTCAGTATCTCGTAGTTGTTCTTGTGGGCAGCCAGCATCAGCGGAGTGATGTCCGGCGTGAACATGGCAGTGTTCGGGTCCACTTTCTGCCAGCTCTGTAGCAAAAGCATTAATATTAGACATTTGCCAGGTTTGCCAGAATCTCTAGGTACTACCAGCGCCATGCCAGATTACCCGCATAAGCGAAGTCTTCTATGTTTCTGACATTTGTAATTACATTTACTTAGGCTCTCATTCTGTAGTAGGTAGATAAGTACCACTATTTTTGATACTAAAGCCTATTCAATAAAATATATTCGGCAACAATATCACGCCTCGATGAAACAAGAAGCTAAAAGATCAAATCTATTTTATGTGATTTTGTTCACGATCCAAGAAAGTAGATTTCTATGACGGTTTATATTCAAAAAAGGCAAAAAATAGTAAAGTGAGTGTTGGGTTATACAAAAATATGTTATTTTCCGAATCACTTATCAAATTCATTTGAAGCGCCAACTCAAAATAAGTGAATTAATTCCGTTAATTAGTTGCGATGTTTGCGACAGCCATCAAGGAATTTTAATTTCGTCATTCCCCAATGTCGCTACACGCGGTTGTTTTATTAAGAGTGACGGAATAAGTAGGGCTTTTTTTGCAAATGACGTTTGTAAGTTACGATTGACTGCTTCATTAGACTAGTGTAGTATTCATCCCATTGCAGTCCACTGTTGGACATAGGCCTCTCCAGTTGTTGCCACTTATGGGAAACATCTGGAGGATATACCCATAATCGCCACGCTGGGCAGGCGGGTTGGCGATCGCAGGGCGTAGCTTCTCGCTCCGGTGTTTTGTGGTATTTAGCTACGCCTTCAATTGTAATGGTTATGCCGCCACCAGTCGGTTGCCAGAGCCTCGTTTGTTATTTGGCGGGATGCATCACAAACAGGTGAGTTTGGCTTACTTAGAGCAAAAAGATTTGAAGAAGTAGGTACTTGCTACGAGTAGGTATATTTGTGTACTTATTTTATATTGAAATAGACAGTTAGCGCAAAACTATCTAACTAATTCAACATAAAATAACTTACCCATCCTCATCACCCTATAGGCCTACCCATCTCTGTTGAATCTGGTTTCCTCTACCTGAAGGTTGTCTGGAAGAGGTCGCTATAACCGCAAGACTGCCTAAATTGTACTTTGTTTTTGTTTATAGTGCGTTTTCCTGTAATGTCTGTGTTTTTGTGCAATAAAGAGTTTATATCTAAGTGAAGGTCGTTGTATGGCGGGATCTTAGACCAAAATAAATTAAAGATTTTCTAATGAGAAGTGGATATTTGAAAGAAAAATCGAAAATTAATGCTGTCAGCATCAGATATATTATTATGTGACTAGGTAAGCTAACTAAGCCAAAAATATCTACACACCGAATGTTTCTAAAGATGATAGGCCGCTCCCTTACATCCTGGAATTGTAAGGGAGCGGCCGTGTTTTATGTATAATATATATTTATTTACAAAAAAAAATGTATCTAAGTAAGTTTATCAGTTATTGTCTAGTACCCATAGTACAAGCTTCGGCTTAGTTTGGGACTAGATGGCGCTGTGTGGCCCAGCGTGGCATGTCTTGGGTTATTTATTATTATTAATTACTTACATAAGGCTCCCCCTCCTTATGTATCAGCTCCTCGTGCTCCAACAGCAGTTCCACCGCCTCCACGAACTCCGCATTGATGGCTTGCAGCAAGGCGTCCTTGGTCTCCACGCCCATAATGACTAACAGTTCCACCATCTCCATGTTCTCCCCGTCTATGGCGAGGGTCAGGGCTCCTCGTCCAAGCGAGTCCACGCAGTTGACTTCTATATGCTTCTGCCGGTGGGCCTTTTGGAGGATCCTGGGAACAAAGTTAAATATCATCATCATTCATCATCATCAGAACGTAAACGTCTAATACTGTGTGCCTAGCACGAATACTTTCGAAAAAGTATGCGTAACGTAACCGTAAACGGGCGATAATTTTCACTACGTTAACGTTCGAAAACGTAGTACCTCTTACGCACGATAGGGGCGCTGTACCAAGTTTCATACAAATGTTTACGGAAACGTTACGCATACTTTTTCGAAAATGTTCGTGCTAAGGGCGCTGGACATAAGTTCCGGAGCTCGTGGGGGGTTTGGGTTGGGCTGGCATGGCGGTGGCAACTGACAGGTAACTGACCAGTTACTTGCCCGTTGTCACAGCGACTGGGCTTATCTTTCGCTTTCCATCAGTCGTAGGGAAGCCATTATGTCGAGCTACTATAAAAAAAATAAGCCTCTCCCAATGACAATTGTTATATGGGGGACTAGTCTTAGTCGCCACGCTTGGCAGGCGAACTAGTGACCGCAGTAGGTTTTATTTGTATATAGGTCCATCCATACCATTTGGAACCATTTCCATCAAGAACTGTTCGTTTCCAACGTTCGTTCTTTCCGCGTACCTGTAAGCTCTGGAATGAGCTCCCAGCCGCGGTGTTTCCTGATCGCTACGACTTGTACTTCTTCAAACGTGGTCTAAAGAGAACTCTTTCCTCACGGTAGGCAGCGGCTAAGCTGTGCCCCTGTCATTGCAGAGTCTATGAGCGGCGGTAACCGTTTAACATCAGATGGGCCGCTTGCTCGTCTGCCGCCCATAGCAATAAAAAAAGGTAATACCTACTTTTAAGTCAACTGTATCATCATCATAATTATCATCAGCCTTTCGCAGTCCACTGCTGGAACTACTGTCGTAAACCATTCACTTGAAAACATAAACAAAATATCTTTCAAAGCAAATCATTAAAACCGACATCAAAATATGACATTAAAATAGATCCTTTGCATAATGGCGTCGCGTCGGGCCGACGAACAAACCGACAAATCTAATTATTGTAGTATTATAATTGGATTGTATGGCATTAATCAATTTGTCTTGTTGACTGTGGACGGCCGGCGGGCCCTCGTCAAATTGACTTCGGAAGGAAAGAATCTTCTTGTTAATTAATATTTTTATGCCGACCTACTTAGTTTTTTTTTTAAATATTGACAAGAACAACATTTTTTTTTATGGTAGAGGGGGCAAACGGGTCTGAAAGTCACCTGATGGTAAGTGATCACTTCAGCCCATAGACACCGCAACATCTGGGGGGTCACAGGTGCGTTGCCGACCCTTGAGAAATCTATTGGCTCGCTTTTTGAAGGTCCCTAAGTCATATCCACTTGGGAAAATTGCTACCGGAAACTGATTCCAAAGACCAGTTGCACGAGGCAAAAAATTACGAGCAAAACGCACCATGGAAGACCTCCAACTATCAAGATGATAAGGATGAAATCTAGAATTGGTGCGAGATGTACGATGACGAAAAATAGCATTTGGTTCTTTTACTTTGTACGTGCATCCTGCTGAATAGCACCGAATAAAATACAATATCTTGCTAATATTCAGATAAAAAGATTACTTTTGGAACTTAACATGCGAAGAAATATCCTGAAAAATTTATTAGTGTCAAGAGACTTAATATTAATTGAAGTCGCTAAGGTAATAATCTAAATCTTTGCACGCCTTGACGTGCTCTTAATATAGCTAAAATAATTAACTTACTAATGAAAAGTTAACTCCATATTATAGTAACTATAAGCATTTGTAGACAAAATATTTTATGTGAGAATTTTGTATTACTTCAGAACATCATTATTTTCAACTAGGATTCGAGATCGTTAGATTTGATTAAAATAATAATGACCTCGATGGTTTGCTTCATTGTTCGCCTACAACGCGAAAGATCCTAAGGTTTTGGGTTCAATGTCTAGTCGAGTCTGCACGGTCTATAAGAAATATTCGGAAAGTAATACAAATTATATTACCCCCTGTGAGTATTCAAATTAGCCAATGATATTACTCTCTTAATTGTTTCATCTCCACTCCACTTCTGCGAAATAATATCATTAAATTTTTCCTGTTTATTCTCAACGAGTCACACTCGATCGGGTCACACTGTGATTGGTTGAGAAAATATTCGCATTGAGTAATAGTGTGACCAGTTGCGAATATTTATTCTCATCTAGTAAGTAACACTTATTTTAAATAGTGTTACACAATCGGAAATATAAATCTCAACGAGTAACAGTCTGACCCGATGCGAATTTTTATTCTCATCTAGTAAGACTGGATGGAGTGTGAATGGTCTTACTTATTCGGATTATTTCATCATTTTTAATAATGCCTTTTAATAAAATAAGTTCACATTGAGTCAGACGTTTGCTTGTTGAGTTTGGTTTTTCAGAAAGAGCGAGATTATTCACACTCCAGTCTTACTAGATGAGAATACAATTCGCATGGGGCCACACTATTAATCAATGAGATTTTTTTCCAATCGAATAACATTATTTAAAATTTGTGTTACTAGATGAGAATTCGCAACGAGTCACACTAGAGCCACACTGTTACTCGATGCGAATGTTTTATTCAACCAGTCACAGTGTGCCTCGTTGAGAGAATAAACGATTGTTCCTGGTTCCATGCGGACCCATTTTACGAAGACACACCCTTCAGCTAACACTTAGCATTCTCAATCAATGCTTACCTCCTTACATTACCCATGTCTCCTCGTTCCACGGCGAGGAGGTACTTCTTCTCCTCAAGAGTGAGGGCCTTTGGCAACGTCGGGAGGTCCATCGGCTTCCGAACGCCCTCCATGGCTGCGTCACCCTACGAAACAATGAAATATAATAAATAAATAAATATCAGACATCACATACATTGCTCTAATCCCAAAGTAAGTAGCTTAAGCACTTGTGTTATGGGTATCAGAACAACGAAGGTACCACAAATAAATACTTAAATACAAATATAAACACCCAGACACGGAACAAACACAAGTGTTCATCAGACGAATGTTTGTCCCGGGTGAGAATCGAACCACCCTTGGTTCAGAAGGCAGGGGTCACTACCAATCGAGCCACCGAGCCAGTCAGTAATAAGTAGTATAGAATAGAATCCATACTAATATTAGGGGCAGAGCAGACGACAGACTATCCGTGACGCACGTTTTAGTCTGTGATGCAACTATATGCAGTAACGCACAAGACGCGCAAAAATCTGTCGCGGATATTTCACAGACTCAACGCACATCTTTGATCATTCTGTCGGCAGAGCTGTTTTTTTTTCTAAATGACTACGATGATGGCCAGGCCGGCCTTGTCATCATCACCGAACTGTCGGGGGAGCGGAAGGCTCTCACCCCTAAACGGCAGAGCTGTAGGGACCTAGTTGCAAAAAAAGTCTGTCGTCTGCGCAGCCCCTTATAAATGGGAAAGTGTGTCTGTCTGTTTGCCTGTATGTTTGTCTTTCTTTCACAGCAAAACGGAGCGACGAATTGACGTGATTTTTTAAGTGGAGATAGTTGAAGGGATGGAGAGCAACATAGGCTACTTTTTGCTCCTTCCTAACCCCTCACTTCCCTTAAATGGGGGTGGAAGTTTGTATGGAGCATTCACCCCGAATTTAACGCCAGCGAATCCGCGGGGAAAGGCTAATATAGGTTATATTTATTGTATTGCACCATGTTCATAAATAGTTCACATACAAAGTACACTTACTAACTTATACAACACTAGCAGTGCCCGCGACTTCGTCCGCGTGGAATAGATTTTCATCCCCTATTTTATCCCCTTGAGGGTAGAATTGATCAAAATCCTTTCTTAGCGGATGCCTACGTCATAACATCTACCTGCATGCAAAATTTCAGCCCGATCCGTCCAGTGGTTTGGGCTGTGCGTTGATAGATTACTATGTCAGTCAGTCAGTCAGTCACGTTTGAGTTTTATATATTTATATAGATATAGATAGACCTTTAAATGTCTCAGACGCAGACTCTATCGCACAATAAGTGTGCCGTCTGCGCTGCACCTATAACTAGCTATGCCTGTGGCTTCGCTCGCGTGGTTATCGGCTTTCAAGGTCGATTCTGTATTTCAAAATAACTTAGTACAAGGGGGTGATTAGTGATCGCTACTGAAGCCGAAAATGCAATCGGTAAAATTTTTGTATGTCTGTCTGTCTGTATGTTCGTTAAAGAAACAAAAACTACTCGACGGATTTTAAAGAAACTTGGTACGATTACTTTTTATACTCCTGGTCAGGTTATAGTATCTATACTTTCAATCACGCTACAATCCTTAGGAGCAGAGCAGTGATGGGAACTGTTGGGAAAACGGGAAAAATGTTTATCTGTGCGCATCACGCGAAAACTACTGCATGGAATTTAATGCGGTTTTTAACCGACTTCGAAAAAAGGAGGAGGTCCTCAATTCGTCTGTATGTATAATATTTTTTTTTTTTTTATGTTTGTTCACCGGTATTTCCGTCAATTATGGATGGATTTCAAAAATTTTTTTTTTGTTCGACAGGGGACACTTCCGAGGTGGTCCCATTATCACCAAGTCAGGATCTGATGATGGGATCCTAGAGAAATTGAGGGCAACAACCGAAAATTGTATGCTCATGTGGTGGTTTTGTTACGTAATCATATTTTACTCAGGTATTTGCTTCCGGGCGTCAACATCTGGTGCTGATGATGAAGCCACAGAACTCCTTAACGGTTAGGAGTTAGGGAACAGTACTGCCATTGGTAGATAGAAACTAGGTAGTAGTATGTACTTATGCAGGGCTAATAGGGCAGGTGATTTAAGGAACGCAACTAAAACTCGAGAAATAAAATTATTTAAAAAAAAAAATTAAACCGACTTCAAAAAAAACACAAACGACCAAAACTAAAAAGCGATAAATACCGTAAGTAGTTCTATCCTAAATACATATTATGTGTATAACTATAATTATTTAAATATTACAATTATCACTTAGTTTTGAAGTCGGTGCCAGCCAACAAATAAATGTATATTGTCGTGTGGATTTGCCGGCCGCGCGCGTTATTACCAATATATTGCTAGACGTCTAACATAAAGCTTAGGTACCATTTTGCGGAAGTCCGTTATCTTTGACGCCGCTGGTACAGCTAGTCTTTTATATTTCACATCACATTTTCATGTAAAGAGTAGCGTATAAAGACTAGAGAAGCACAAAGGGACGGAGTCAAAACATTTCGCCTGCAGAGACATCCGCCCACGTCATAATATTTAAAGGTGAATTTCCGGGATACTATGATCATTAGGAAACTACAGTGGTTTCTAAAAGCGCAGTTGCAACTAGTGTTGGGAATGATTCGAGTCTCTATTACGAGTCCTGTTTGAAACAGCGAAATGTTTTGGGGGCTCGCCACTCACGAATTGTTTTTTTATTACGACATAATGGCTTCCCTACGCCTGATGGAAAGCGAAAGAGAGTCCCAAGTCGCTGTGACAACGGGCAAGTAGGTAAGCAACTGGTCAGTTACCTGTCAGTTGCCACTGCCATGCCGGCCCAACACTAGGCCCCCACGAGCTCCGGAAACCCACTCACCGGCAGAAACACGACCAGGTCATTTGGCTGCGGTATTTTATAGGGTCCATCCCCGGACGGGCGGCTCATCTCGAGCGAAGATTCGCTATGCCCTACCTGTCTTAAATGTTTGATGGCAAGTGAAAGAGTCCAAATCAAACCAGATCCACCGTTGTGGGCACGAGAAATTTGTAGGGAGCTTCAAGAAGCGCACCCTGGGAAAGAGCCCTGTCGCAAGTACCGGGTGCGTCTCCCGAGATTCGGTCCGTATGCCGGAAGGCGGGAAGGACCATGGGTTGGTGGAGCGTCATGTTCTGGCCACGATGGGCATGCCCTCAATCTTAATGGACTTGTGACGTCACATTTTTCACAAGCTGATCATACTTGCGCTGCCTTTAGTAGTTTGCTTGTACTTTGAAACAAAGGAAACCTTTTTTTTGCATGCATTAATATCAATCAACATCATCAGCCTCAGGCCGACATAGGCCTCTCCAGCTGTACGCCACTTAAGGCAAACATCTGGAGGATATACCCATAATCGCCACGCTGGGCAGGCGGGTTGGCGATCGCAGGGCGTAACTGCTCGCGCTAATGACGCTGCTGCCCGTCACCGGTTTGTGGTATCTAGCTACGCCTTCAATTATTGTGATGGTTATACCGCCACAAGTCGGTTGCCAGCGCCTTGTTTGTTATTCGGTAGGATGTACCACAGGCAGGTGAGGTTGGCTTGGAGCGAAAAGATGATAGACCGCACCCATATAATCCCAAAATAAAGATTTGTCATTATGCCTATTGTCATTGGCGGTTTATGTCCAGCAGTGGACATTTGCAGGTAGATGATGATGAACTAAATATCACAGTTCAAAAGAAGACTCGAGTCCTACCCACCACTAGATATAACGCAGTTTCGCCTTAACAAATACAGCTTCTAGTAATTTCAACACACATTTGCAGCAGATACCTAACACATGACACATTTGCTCGCTTTAAAGAGGACTCCAGAGGGAACTTTAATTAGGAAGCACCTTTAACAAAGCCACTTTAAGTTACAGTTGCATTGCTTCTTGTAATTAGCATGTAAACATGGCTTGAGTCACATAAAGGGGGACGAGAATGTATTGTCAACACATTACACATTGTTATCTATACTATTTATACTAATATTATAAAGAAGTTGGAAGGTGTGTGTTTGTATACTTATTTGTTAAATTGTAAGGGGTAATATCGAGATCAAAGAAGATAAGAGAGGTAGGGCAATGCGAATCTTCGCTCGATTTGAGCCGCCCGTCCGGGGAAGGACCCTATACCTAGAATACCGCAGCCAAATGACCTACGGGTCGTGATTCTGCTGGTGAGTAGGCTTCTCTTTCGCTTTCCATCAGGCATAGGGAAGCCAGTATGCCGAACTATAAAAAAAAAATCTACTGAACCGATTTTGAAAGTTCTTTCACCAATAGAAAGCCTCATTATTGCTGATTGTCATAGGTTATATAATTGTGCCCATCGGAGTAGGCACGGGTCAGCTAGTGTCAGATAAAAAGAATCTTTGACTGGCTCGGTGGCTCAATTGGTAGTGACTCCTGCCTTATAAACCAAGGGTCGTGGGTTCGATCCCCACCCGGTACAAACATTCATGTGATGGACAGTTGTGTTTGTCGTGTCTGGGTGTTTTATATTCGTATTTAATTAAGTATATATTTGTGGCACTTTTTTCATCCTAGTTTGCATTCGATAAACTACTTAATTAGATGAATTAGCCTTAAGACGTCCACAGCTGGACATAGGCCTTTTTTTACATCAGGAATGCCTTTACGCATACACCAGGGCCCTAGGTACGGGACACCTGGATTATGTGGGATCCACTCCTAAAACGGAGAATACCCACTAAACCTGACGGTGGTCGGCTACGAGCGCTCATCTGAGGAGGATCGGGATGCCCGCCGGGATTCGTCTCAACCCCTCCTGAGCTCAGTAGCGCTGCGCCGCCTGAAAGACTGGCGGCACACCTCGGGAGGACGTAGTGATGTTCTCCCGGTACGACGTCACTGAAGACACACGTGGGTCCGAAGACACGTCGACGTCTTCCTCGAGGTCGCTGATCGGAACGCATGGGAATTATTAGAATCGTCATGTATTTATATGTACTTACGCACTCTAGGTCCTTTTTATCTCCCATCTTGAAGGTTTCGCTACGGTATCGCTGGAGCAGCGTCCGCCCCCACAGGCGAACCTTATAATACCCTCGGCCTTAGGTCCTGTGAACACAAGTGTCAATTTAGAAATTGACCAGCAATTGCAACTCAAAATCAGCAAAACATCCTGCTGAATAACAAACGAGGCGCTAGCAACCGACTGGTGGCGGTATAACCATCACAATTGAAGGCGTAACTAAATACCGCAGACCGATGACGGGCAGCAGCGTCACCGGAGCGAGAAGCTACGCCCTGCGATCGCCAACCCGCCTGCCCAGCGTGGCGATTATGGTTATATCCTTCATATGTTTGCCCTAAGTAGCAAACAACTGGCTCTCCAGTTGTTTGCCACTTAGGGCCTGCTAGACATAGACCTCTGTCTATGTCTAGCAGTGGACTGCAATAGGCTGATGATGATAATGATTGGGAGAAGAGGCCTATGTCCAGCAATGGACACCTTCCGGCTGATGATGATGATGCCCGAAATAGAGAAATGTGGCGCTAATTAAAAGAGGCCTACGTTCAGCAGTGGACGACCAGGGCTGTTGATTGAATGATTAACTGGTTACAATGGTTAGGGTGGTGGCGGAGTTCAAATCATTTTCACTTTTGAAGTTAATGGTAAGATGAGCCTAATTACAAACTTTCATGCAAATCGGATCACAGTAAAAAATTTCGGACTTATAATGCTTCATTGACTGCACTAGGTTTAGAGTCCTTTATCTGAATCCGACTTTTCTTTTTTTATAGTGTCTCGACATAATGGCTTCCCTACGCCTGATGGAAAGCGAAAGAGAAGCCTAAGTCGCTGTGAGAACGGACAAGTACCTAACTAGTCAGTTACCTGTCCGTTGCCACCGCTATGCCGGCCCAACCCTAACCCCCCACGAGCTTTGGAATCCCTAATAACCGGCAGACACACGATCCAGAGGTCATTTGGCTGCGGTATTCTATAGGGTGGAGGTTCGGACGGGCGGCTCAATTGGAGCGAATGTTGTACCGAGTCTGTTTGTATGTAGAACACCGGCCGGTCTGTCGATGCCTACGCGTGAAGCCGACTAAATGCTCGCCTTCTCTTAATCCCCTGCCGCTCGCGCTGGTCTCGCGACCGTCACCCACTGACATAACCTTACAGACGTAATTCAATTGGTGTAAGCGCGTTCAACAGGAGATTAAGATAGGATTTGTATAACGCATGAAAATTCAAATTGGTTCATCAAATAAAATTGTTGATCCCTGCAAATCACTACTACATAGTATAAAACAAAGTCGCTTTTGTCCCGTATGTAAACTACGCGACGGATTTTGATTCGGTTTTTTTAATAGATAGAGGGATTCAAGAGGAAGGTTTAAGGATATGCATACATACATATATAGTATCATACGGGATGTAAAGGAGCGCCCCATCATCGTTTCGCTTCAAGCTAACCTCACCTGCCCGTGGTGCATCCTGCCGAATAACAAACGAGCCGCTGGCAACCGACTGGTGGCGGTATAACCAACCATCGTGAGTGAAGGCGTAGCTAAATACTATAGGCCGATGACGGGCAGTAGCGTCCCTGGAGCGAAAAGGTACGCCTTGCGATCGCCAACCCGCTTGCCCAGCGTGGCGATTATGGGTATATCCTCCAGATGTTTGCCGTAAGTGGCGAACAACTGGAGAGGCCTATGTCCAGCAGTGGACTGCAATAGGCTGATGATGATAATAGTATCGACTCTTATACATAGTAGACGTGGATGTGGTGACGCAAAATAATGACACAATAACTTACGAAGACGTAATTCAATTTGAGCTAAGCCCTAAGTCAATATAAATATTATGTAGATCTATCTACTAGAATAATATTTGTTGTTTGTTTATGTGCTACTCGTAGGTACTACCTGTTGATCTAAGTCGTAACTCGTAAGCTACAGTTAATCTACTTATCTTAAAGTTAAACCTTTTTCTACGTAATAATATAGAACATTCTTTAAGTAGTTCAAATTTGAATATAACTAGGCTTTCATTAGAAAAAGACGCAAGTTTTTCTTAAAAATAAGTATCTCATCTCTATTTATCTAGCTTTGCTAACATTGACTGTAGATTCCAGGGCATGATTAGGATACCTGAACAAAGATCTCGAAGTAAATCGTAGTAATAGAACAGATGTTTTGGGTCTGGACCGAAGACACGACGACAAGACCGAAGCAGGTACTTGTATTCAAGACTAAGTTTGGCTTCGCCAGTCACATCCGACATGCAAGACGGCATCAAATATAATGCCTTCTTAAAAAGATAAAGCTCGACTTGGCGGGGGCACTGCCTGTGGCCCGATATTAATTAAACCAATGCTATGAGCCGCCCACTCTTAATCACTAGATTACAACACTTACTAATCTATTTTACGACTGACTCGATGGCTCATTTGGTAGTGACCTCTGCCTTCGGAGCCAAGGGTCGTGGGTTCGATTCCCGCACAGTGCAAACATTTGTGTTCATGAACATGTCTAAAAAGAGCATCTGCTCTTTTTACGTCTCAGACGCAGACTCTATCGCACAAAAAGTCTGTCGTCTGCGCAGCACCTCAAAGTAATTATAAAAGTATAATGAGAGACTGTATTTGTGGTGTTTGAGGTGAGAAGAAATAAAGATTTTTATTATTTATTTTATTATTAGATACTCTGCGCTCGTTGTATAATACAGCTTCGCAAATATCATCACAATATAAGATAAATTATAGGTATATCTAATGTTAAAATTATTATGATGGGAAACAAGAGTGTCACTTTAGATATTATAGCTGTACCTATTTCCAAACTAGCTACTGCATTTATTTGGCATACATATATGTGCCCATTACATGAGAGTTTAAAGATTCAAAACAAAAGGTAAGTTCGGTAGGGTAGTACCCATGCCAAAAAACCAGTTGTAGGCATAGGTAATTTTTAACCGACTTTTAAAAAAATAAGAGGTTCTTAATTCGATTTTTTTTGCTGTATATTCATCATCATCATCATCAGCCTATCGCAGTCCACTGCTGGACCTAGGCCTCTCCAATTGTTCGCCACTCAGGGCCAACATCTGGAGGATATACCCATAATCGCCACGGCTGGGTTGGCGATCGCAGGGCGTAGCTTCTCGCTCCGGTGACGCTGCCGCCCGTCATCGGTCTGTGGTATTTAGCTACGCCTTCAATTGTGATGGTTATACCGCCACCAGTCGGTTGCCAGCTGTATATTGTTACCACATATCTCCGAGAATTTGTGAACCGATTTGAAAAATTATTTTTTTGCTCGAAGTCGATTTCTTTTTGTAGCTAAAAATGCTTTTATTTTTGGTGTTTGGGTTCGCATTTATATTCCTAGAAAACTTTAGACACCTTGTTCTTGTAAATAAAGAAATTAAACATAATAAAAGCATTATTTATTTTTAATCCACTTCTAAAGGAAACAACAGTCAATTTGCCAGCAAACTTAATAAATTCCTCATGGTTACCTACCTACCTAAATCAAAATTCCCTCAACTGTTTTTTTTTTTATATGGACCTTTGGTATTCTCATTTCGGTAACTATAAACTTATTAAAATAAATAATTAATTATTATTTATAAAATTATAAAAAATACTTACAGATAACGAACGCCGAGGCTGGCGTGACGCCACTCCTGCGCGGGCCGCCCCGCCTGCCCTTATATACCAACCCCACACCCCCTAAGCCAATTAGAGGGGGGGTGCGTGACCGGGCGAACGCACCCGGTTCGAAGCGGTATTTCGTACATCACGTTGGTGACAGACCATAAGCCTATTCGCAAATTGAAATCGACAAATGACGTTTGTGCACTGAGAATTAGACTGACTTCAAAGAGAAAATCGAAAATTCCTAGTTGTCTATTTCTGTTGTGCCTCTGACCG
Organism: Conogethes punctiferalis; assembly: GCA_031163375.1. Taxonomy (NCBI): domain Eukaryota; kingdom Metazoa; phylum Arthropoda; class Insecta; order Lepidoptera; family Crambidae; genus Conogethes; species Conogethes punctiferalis. The sequence goes on along the minus strand of CM062096.1, from coordinate 3,649,825 downwards.
GGACAGCGAGAAGTGATTAATTTCCTTACCCAGGATAACGGGCGTAAACTTTAACTGCCAAAATGGCATATTTTGAGTTATGTCATTTTCATTCTGAAAGGCTTGAACACCCTGTTGGAACGAACGTGCTTTAAAATATATAAATACTCGGTACATATTAAGTTACCTACATTACATATGAAGGTTGAGGTTGATTCGATCCCAAGTAAATAGGTTGAGAAAAGAAAATAAGCTTCATCTTCAGTTATCTAAATACGTTGCAGACATCTTGCATGCGTATTTCTCTCACGCCTGGATAATCAAAAGCACATAAAATATACTTACCTATATACCCGCAGAGAGGCTCGAACTTATTATAAAACGACTGTAAGGACTAATCAACACTGTATAAGTGCGCATGGTCGATTTCAGAAATCCTTAGAATTTCTTCACAAGTGTCCAGGTTTCCTCACTTGGATGGGGGGCTTACTCGGAAGTGTGGTCTGAAAATAGATTACCCTCTCTGTGGGTCCAGATGATTCCCCTTGTAATAAAAAGCCTTTTCCTAAATGACTACGATGCCAATGCAGTGCAAAGGGGATAGAAGGCTCTCACCACCACCAACAGGGAGCGAAAAGCTAGCCCTAGAACAAAAAATGTAAGCCTATAAATAAAACAAACATTTAAAAATGTAAAACTTTATTACAACATGTTCTCTATGGTACTTCAATTTCTCTGTACACACGCTACACGTAGAGTTTGACTAGCAAATAGTGCCTATACAGATATGTCATAATTATTTCTAAACGTCAAATCCCTAGGTACCCAGAATTCGTGATTTTACGAGTATTATATGAGTATTATTGTATAGTCACTTAATTTTAAAAGCAATTTTAACTCTTGGAATCAACTAAGTTGGCAGTAAATTGGTCTTTTATGCTTATGTACCTACCTACGAGTGTAGATACGAGTACGTAAAGTCAGAAGAAATTTTAATTAAAATTAATTATTATAACTAAGTAGGTGATCACAAATATTTTATCAGAGGAGAGTTTTTTTCCTAAATAATATTATGAACACGTTTTCAAAATGAAATAATGTCGTTTTTATTTGGAAATATTGTTCTATTAGAAGATATCACTGATAGCTGGGATTGTTAAACATTAAGATTGTATGTTTGGTTTATCATTATTTTGATTGATCCTATTGAGTTGACTGACCTAACTGGTTTATAAGTTATGGTCTGCAATGAAATATCTAATAATTATTGGCACAGATATTTTATCAGTCAATTACGAAAACAAACTAAATATTTTGGCATTATGATTCAATAAACACGGGGTGTTATTCACCTCAAATAAATGCAGGCTGCTAGGTATTTGGTCCCAAATTAATTAACGTTGGCAATACTAAGAAAACATCGCGTCTAATACTAAATAATCTAAAATTTACTGTAAGTGACTATACAATAATACAAACTTTAAACTGTCCATAGATGTGTATGTACAAAATGTAAACTTTATAATCAGAGAAAAATGTTCAAGACCTGGAAGCCGTAGTACAAATTTCTCCGATTATAAAAGTGTCTCAACCCAACAACAAGACTCACTTTTACTAAGCATGAAAGTGACCTAAATATAAATAGAAATTCAGTATTTTTAAATTTTACAGATAAACATTGGCGGGGTCATGAATTTAAAGAATTTACTTTTGAAAACTCTTTTGTTGATTTCTTACACATGACTTTTTTGGATTTATGTCGCTTTTGTTCCGAGTGTGTGACGTATTTATATACTTAAATGTAGGTATGTAGAGGTATTAAGTTTGCGATATTTTCAAATTTGTAGTGCTCTTAACTTTTGTGGCATATTAATAATAAAATAATAACTCAAAATACACTTAACCATTTGCAATAGCAAACGACCAAACGTTAACCAAGTTATTTTTATGATTCCCGTCTCTTTCACTCCTATCCTCGCATTTTGTGGTCTTTAACTTGTCGCAAATATGGTAGTTACCGGTTACTTATTCGACATTAGGTGCCTATTTTCAATAATAGCATAATAAATATCATTAACACGTCTATTTTTCTAAAAATATCGTTTGTGTATACGTATTTTGACAAACTCTAAAAATGTTTATCAAAGGAGTAGATGGCCTACCTATGTATAATGTTGTACTGTAAGTTCGTTAGACACTGAGAAACATATGCTCAGCATAAAAACAGTCTAGGCAATACCATATCTACTTACGTAATCATGTATTAATTTTTGATCATATTTCTAAAAATATGTTAACTCTTCATGTATGACAAGTTACATTTACATTGGCCATTTATACTTAGATAGAAACTAGAGATATTTACTATGCATTTAATAAAAACTGCCGTAAAATTCTACATCGGTTCTACAGATATTTTGCTAGAAAGAGACAGAAATGAATATTTCATGTCACAATATCTTGGTTACTTAACATTTTTAGCCTCTACATATTCATTCACAAAGCTTGTATATGCCCAACATCGACTTATATTGACTTACAATAAAGGCAACTGAGTATGAATTATTGCTTTCTGAAATAGCTTTAAAAATTCTCTCATAGGAGCAAACATCAAATAAATGCATATTTTAATGTCATTTAACCAATACACTTACGAAAATACACACTACCAACCACAGAGCTACTAACATTGAAGAGAAAATTCTACGTTATATTTAAAAAAGGCTGAATTCTATTAACAATTAAAACAATCATGAAATACCTATGTCAAACCAGTATTAAACATTTTCATCACATTACTTACATGCTTAAAATATATTGTATAGATAATAAATTAATGTTCAAAAAATATCATAAGAAATCACAAAATATTACATCACTCACTGTTGCTTTACGCAAGTTAATTTTAATAATTGATTAAGTCATACGTATCTAGCTCTTAATTTTTTAAATTTAATTTAAGTTCATTATTCCAATTCCACTTCTAATAGAGCTAGATTATATAAAAACAATTTTATTCTATAAATTTCATTATTTTTTAATTTTAACAAGCTAATAATAAGTAAATAATCAACCAATGTTTTTTAAACTTTAACAACCAATTCGAAAGCTAATGCACCCAGTATTCAATTTAATTTGATCAATTCAACTGTTTTCCTAATCAATAACAAAACTTTTCTTGTTTGGTTAAAATGGATATTTACTACTGAGAGGCTATTCACAGTGCATCGGATAAGAAAACCTTCTCGTTGATTAAAATTTCACATAAAACTAGTGCAACTATTCTCATATTTTCATTTACTTCGAAAACGTTTCCGAATGCGAGGCAATGTGTAAATGTGAAACGCAATAGCGCCAACGAGCAAAAGACTTTCTCGTATGTCACCATAATACCCATTAATAGTTTCATGAAAGTTACAATAATTATTATGTTAAATACTAAAAACTTCTACCTATACGTCATAGGTACTCGAGATAGTTAGGATCGAACAAAATTAATGAAGAAAAGTACTTACCTACAAAGCCGTGAGCCATATTTGGCGTCCTGCTTTGCATAGTACTTATTAATGTACCTACTGAAAAAGTGACACAATGTCATAATGAAAAGTAGACGTGCGCCTTAGTGACAAGCATTTGCCATACAAAATGACACTTTGTATAATTTTGATCTATCAGGCAAATATGGCACCTTTAACAAAAAAAACTGAAACAATATCTAAACTGATCATGAAACGATGGCACTATATGAATCATTTATTTTCTGGGAATTTTGTTTATAGTAAAACTATTTTATTTTAGGAATATGAAAGCCTGTTTTTCAAAATAATCTGCGAAAACTTAGGCAACTAAAATCTGCTGTGGACTACGATAAATTAATAGGAACTTGTTAATACAATAAAATATAAATAATACGTTTTACTGGAAAACGAATGTTGCGTAAAAATCAAGAAATCAAATAAAATAAAAATTATTTAAGTAGATTTTTATCTACCTACATAATGTGACAAAATTGATGTAATGGTCAATTCCATGTTTTTATTTCATTATACATTTACGAAGGTAACGCGAATAGTACCTACCAAAATACGAAGTTATTGAGAAACCTTTTCATCTGTGTTTTGTAAATTCTATATACAACTTCAGTTTATCAATTGCCAATACTTGCATATTTGCAACATTATTATTTAATAAAAAATGTGTCATTTTTTTAACTACGTGACAAATATCCAATATTTACAAATATTTTTGTCATATCTCATTTTACACTATTCACGTTGAATAGTTTGTCGAACTATTTTGGACTTTAAATACAATTTATGGGTTCAAATATCACAATACATAAAAGTTTTATACTAAGTAAGTAGTGAAACCACAGTGAAACATTAAGGTTTGCAGGACTTTTTGGTGCGTGGCCAAAATCAGAACTAACGCTGCCTTCATGCATACCTCATGCATGCATGCATACTTCATGCATGGTAACGTTACTTCTGTCCTTTTTGTCGTCACTAAGTCTTCATGTCAATTTTCATCTACGCGCCAAAAAATCCTTGTAGAGATCTATTCTATAGCTGGTCGTGACTGTTATTGAAACGTTTTGCACATGTGTTTTCAATTATTTCGCACCGATACAATAGTGTCGTTACTCAAAATGGGTCATTTTTGGGACGTAAATTGATTTATTCATGCATGCATAAAAATGTAAATAAAATAGTTGTATGTGTTAAGCATGAAGTAATTTAATTAATAATTTAAGGTTTTACATAGGTATTTTGAGTTCGTAATATTTTGACTTGCGACACTATTGTATCATCTGCTGAACTGATCAGTTGATTGTGATGCTATTACAAATCACTTTAAGTCGTATACCTAGGTCTTATAATATACGACCTTTTTGCTTGTTGTCCTACAACCTTCTGAGCTATTCACAAATGCGTTCGGAAAGATCTCTCTCGTAAACGAAATATTCAAGTGGAAACAATCTCGATCGTTCATTCAAATTTGACATCAACTTTTCCGATAACTCGGTATGAGTAAACTGCGAAAAAATTGACAATTCGATCGAATATTTCAATATAGTTCTTTCGAACGTATTTCTGTAATGCTCCACTAATTCTATTATTTACGTGTTAATATTTCACAAGTAAATCAAATCGGGTAAGTAGTTGAATTTTCCAAGTCCTAATAAAAATCAACTCATCAAATTGTGAGAAACTCTCCCTAACAAGCATTTAAAGTATAGGCTCCATTTTAGCCTGTAGCACAAGAATCCTATGCATACTTCACAAGAATGTCAATTCCCAATTCACTAGACACCGGACGGGACACACTAAATCACTTTATCACTCTATAACACCCCTTTATACACAACAGTTCGGAAAGTGAATCAAATTCGGTAACCGTGTTATTTTTTCAATCAAAAGTATTTTGATAGTGACAAAGCCTAAAAATATTGAATTCGATTACGTTACCGAAGTGCTGTGAATAGGTATGGGCATCGATTCTGAATTATTCGATTACCTACACTTTTTCGATCGATTCAGTTTTGTTTAAGCTTACCTATCCTAAAAGCCCTAGTATTCGTATACTCGACTTACGATCACCATTCCACTTTGAATGAACGTCATTACATTTTTGACATTCGTTAACTACGAATGTCAGATTTGAATTTATTGAATTGCCAAATTGAATAGGGCTATTGTTTTATTCAAGGACGTATAAAGTACGTCCATGGTTTTATTTAACTAAACCGAATCAAATAAAAAATTTAACGTTGATTTAAGTAGATTATTGAATTCAAAAATAGCCTTCTAAGAGAATAAGTTCCAAACCGATGCCCAGACAACAATTAATAGATAAACTGCAGAGTTCTCATCTGCAGGGAAACGGGAAGTGGGGGTACAAATCAGTTAACTAAAGCTTGCACGTTCACAGCACTCACACTTATGCAATTTCTCTATACAGTATGTAAGGCAAAAATATAACTGTCCCCTCACTCGTATAATCTAGAACGCGCGCGAGAGAGACAGGCAGACTTTTTATGATGCGCATGTAGTAGGACGTCACACCACACGCCCCAGCTTTAGTTAAGTGACCTATAAGGCGTGAATGGGGAACGGGGGAAGTGTGGGCGGCAGACGGTCGTAGCGTTACCCCCGCCCACACCTCAGCCGTGCCCCGTTTCCGTCTTTCCCCGCACCCAGCATTACCCTGCAGGGGAGAACTGTATTCACCCATTTACCTACAGGGTAATTTGTAAAACATCAACAACCTCGCATAACTAGATAGCTTACATGATAAACAACATTTGTTTCATGGTCCATGTTTCACAAACAACCCTGTACAGTTTAGGCCCCTCGCCCACGGCGACTTTTTGTAGCGATACTATCGCGCGTAGCATCGATACAGACGCGACGCTGTCGCTAGCTGTGTGTTGTCCTCGCCCACGGGACCAGATTCAATCGCGATGCAAAAACGCGATTGGATCCAACGCCGGTTCCCACTCCCTCCCCCCTCCGTTCTCTCTACCGATGTCGTCCGACGCGGTCGCGTGTTTGTATCTATATGTCACCGGAAAATAACAAGAATCGTAAGTTGATCAATTTCCTAGGTTGATTAACTTCCGGAAAATAATAAACGGCAGTTGAAATGTATTATTTAACGTATGGACTTTAGTAAATTGATCAATTTACGGGGTCTTTCCGTTAAATCGTCCGACGAAGGCGAGGTGAACGTTGATTGGTTCAATGACTCACTTGGTGTTATCCCGTCAACCAATCAGGGAACAGTGTATTAAGTAACGGGTAAGTAGTGCACCGTTAAATAGTACATTGAGCAACGAGTGGCCCATTTGAGGACGATTTTACTTGTAAATTGTTGATTGATTTGACACAAGTGTCAAAATCGTAAATTATTAAATTCCTGCCGGATACCGTAAGTTGATGCACTAACTAAAATACATTGCGTAAAATAATACATTTCAACTACCGTTTGTTATATTTCGAAAGTTAATCAACTACCTAGGAAATTGATCAACTTACGATTCTTGCTATTTTCCGGTGACAGATACAATCGTGATGCAGTAGCGAGTTGCAAATGCGACTAACACGCGTTATGCTAGGTTTACACGCATGCCAAGCAGCCTGGCAAGCAGCTGGGCGAGCAGCCCTGCCCTACACACTGTGCACACACGTGCACATTCAAACAGACGAACAGCCCGTTCACATGCTTGTGCTAGTGTTTGTGCCCGTTGAATGTCGTATTGAACGCGAGCGTGTAAACGCGGCATTAAGAGATACAAAACGCGCTACAAAAAGTCGCCGTGGGCGAGGTGCCTTATGGACTTTGAAAAACCGGTTTGCATCATTTGGTGTGTCGAAGCTTATCTAAACCTACGTTATGTACACTCATTTACACTACCCGGAGGACGTCCGCTCACTTCAGGTCCTCCTCCTCGTCCTCCACGTACAGAAGGTCCTCCATTTTTGTCATGAACTTACTATCTAGCTTCTCTTCGACCGGTAATGGTGAGTCCTGAAAATGTGTGCATTGTAAAGTTTTGGTGTTTTTTGTGTGTTTTTAAAGTAAGGGCACACTGGGCCAGGTTTTCATATTCATCACATCATTGTTATAAGAATAGTAGATTATGCAGTACTTAGAACCTCGTTAACTCAAACATTGGTAACTTAAAAACCTTTATAACATCAAAAAATAATATGTTCCCTTCCCATCAGAACCATAAACCTGTATAACTTAAAATACGCAACTTAATAATCTCGGTATTGGCCTCAGTAACTTAAGAGAAATGTTTCCACTACTACCTCGTATATCATTTTTTTTTTGTCGATTCGTCATTTTGGTAGTGTTAAAACAAAAGGTTTCGGAATTTATTGATTGCACGTAGACAATAGGGTAGATGACTATTTTTATATTTCCATGTTATTTGATAGCTTCCAGAAATAATGTGTCCACTTTAAAACCTAAAAGACACAATAATAAATGACAACTCAACATTAGCTCACGTTAGCTAGAAAAATATATAGGTTCAATGTGAAAGTTCTCAAGTGTACCTATTTATTCATATATTTTTCTGTGACTTACAGCTCAGTCCGCTTGTGAACGCAGCTGTTGCAACACAATCTAGACAACAAGCTGTAACTACCTACATAATGTAGGTCTACATAATAAATGGCAAGAATAAGTGAAATTAATCGTAATAGAACAAGAAAGTTTCTTATGATAGAGGGGGCAAACGGGCCTGAAAGTCACCTGATGGTAAGTGATCACTTCAGCCAAGTATGTTTAAAATCTCATATTTTGAACTTTCTAAGCAAATTTGAGCGTATATCAGAACTTAACTTTCTAACATACTCATCAATCAAAATGCAAGTAGGTCATTCCAAGTTATACTTAGTTACGAATTATCAAATTGTATTAAAATGAAATGCCACTTATTTTCTACAGTTTATTGCAAGCAAACACAGGTGAGAACACAAAATCAAAGCGCGTGTTAGAAGCCAATACAAAACATTCACATACAACATTCGGATTGTAATTAATAAACAATAATTAATTTCAAAGATCAATTGAAAATTGCTCTGAGGTGTTTTAAAAAATGTAAATTTTGATACAATAAAATCTTTTGTACATTGAAAGACAAAAATGGAAATTTTTAACATCTATTTGATAACATTAAGAAATATTATTTTTGTATATTAGTATACGGAATGCAGCGTGAAACTAAAATTGGATTCGAAATGAGCATAACGACATATTTTTGTAGACGCAATAATAACTCTTTTGTTCTCTAATAGACAACCAAATAGTAATCGTAAATTATTGTAGATGAATTAAAATGTTTCCCTATTTACGTACAATTTCGTAATACGGTGTGAAAACACAAAAAATAGTATAAAACAACATGCTTAGTACACAGAACATGCGACATTAAAATACATGCGATATAAAATCAAACAGTCCACAAGTAACACGCAGTAGTAATTTTAGTGACAAATAATGAACGTGCATTATAAAAAAACCCTTCAATTAACATTTCACATACAAAAAACACATAAAATTAGTAACACAAAAGCAGCCGCAGAATTTAAAGGCATTAATAATTTAATGAAAAACAGCATTTAAAATTTTCAAAAACTTCAAACTTCAACAGGTATTGTGACAGCACACTTATCGACAAAAATGTACTTATTCAGAAAATATTTCAAAGTAAATATTATTCCTACAAGGACACTTTTGTGGCAAAGTGTACATCACAACATTAATAGCGAAACTATTAATTAATCATCATTAAATGATTCGAGATAGCATTCGTCCAGTACCTTTTAGGAATTAATAGCACAATTTGCTACTTTGTACTTTATTCTATATCACATCTTAATAGCGAGAAAAGAGGATTCATTGAAACAATGTTGTTTCGTTAAAACACATTTAAAACTCATTATTACTGTTTCATTTTTTAATATTTAAAAACAAAACAGTCACTACTGTAGCATTGATTCGAAAACAATATTTTACATCTAAAAATTTTTTTTGGGTTGCATAATTAACTAGCCTCTTGTAAAAATAGATGAACATTCATAAATATTCAAAATGCACAATTAATTTGAGGATTCATTACATTAGATACGGGTCATAAAAGTACTCAAAAAACATCAAAAAATAGTTTGTGCAAATTATACGTTTCCGCATATTTATTTAGCTATTGCTGAGCATTTCACATAATAAAACTATTGATATATGACACTTAATTTGTATAGGTAAGATGAAAGTACTTTAGCACGCGATTGTACCAAAACAAAACCAATGCTACAATAGATTCAAACACAAAGTCATGGCACACATCAGTCTTCCTGTATCGACTTTTATAATATTTTACCATTGATTTTCAACATTTCTAAAAAAATCACAGACACGAACGGAACTTGGCTATTTTTTACCATACATACTAGTTTTTCATCTGATTTTCGAACATCAGACTAAATTTGGAATGTGTAGTTAAATAAGGTTAAGCCTTATTTTAAGATTAAAATTAGGTATATTTAAAAAATGGGTATGAGAATGAATGCATTTAAATGGTCTGTTTGTGCATATTTTTTTTGAGCGTGTGCTACATATGCCTAACATATTTAATTTTATCCCATAATAGGAAAAGTATAAAATACAATATCGTACTTTAACTCGAATAGGTCTATAGGTAAAATAAGTTAAAAACAATAATTTATCGAAATAGAGCATTTAGGAAGCATTTGGATAAGGCTCTATCGAGTGTGAAAATTTAAAGGTGCACGGTAAACAAACAGCCAAGTCTCACTAAACCGAACACTTTGGAAACACATGATCACAGTTCGAGACACGGTGGTTAGGTTAGCCTGTTGCTTGTGCATTGCCGTCACCGGTTAGGAGAACCGCCTCGACGGAGTCAGGGTCCAGTACTTGTTCGGGCGTGACGTGTCCAGGCATTTGAACGGAGACTGGAAGCAAGTCGCTTTTTGAAACTAGATAATAATTGTGCAACAATACTTTGTCTAGTTCTAAGTATTTTTTTTGGTGAGCCATGAATAGTTTCAAAAGCTTCAACTTATAAGGACTAGATGGCACTGTGTGGCATATCTTGGGTTGGGTTACATTTAAATACGAGTAGTATTTAAATATTAAGTAAATAACTTTATTAACACGTTAACTGTCAGATCACGGCATCACCGGTGACCATCAAACAATAAATTTTCTATAAGGTCTTAATTTACGGCAGACATAATTATTTGTCATAGTAAATATTGCTTTTTTTAAAATTAGTTTGACTCTTTTTGAAATATCTAAATAGTTTGAACACCACACCTCTTTTTATCCTGCTATTAGAAAATAAAAAAAATATATACCTACATGTTTAAGAAACTGTAGTATCTATGCTAATAACCCACAATAATTTTTACTTAATCAGTTACTGCTTATGTAACGATGAAATTTTGACATATTGCAACTTGGCCATTCTGCTACTAAACGACAAAAATATATATCCTCAAACAACATTGACATAGACAAGGACATGCAAAAACATGCGTATAAATCATGCAAATTCAATAAAATGTAGATAAATAAATTATTTATAAACATCACCATATCATACCTTGTGACAGGAAGACTACTACAATACTTCAGCTACGTGCCAAAACAGCTTGTTGGTCTATTGACATGTTATTAATGATGTCGGAGCCAAGGTCAGGAGCAGTTGGGCGCTTCGCAGCGCTGCAGGGGCGCTTCGCAGAGCTGCAGGGGCGCTTCACAGAGCTGCAGGGGCGCTTCACAGGGCTGCAAGAGCGCTTTGCAGCGCTTTGCAGTCGCTAGGGCGGTACTCACCGGCGGCACGGCGCGGTGGAAGAGCGTGAGGCAAAGCAGCAGCACGATCATGTTGTCGCAGCCGAGGCCGTCGGTCACTCAGTTGGACGCTTCGCAGCGCTTCGCAGTCGCTAGGGCGGTACTCACCGGCGGCACGGCGCGGGGGAAGGGCGCTAGGCAGACCAGCAGCACGGTCATGTTGTCGCAGCCGAGGCCGCCGGTCGCGCAGTTGGGCGCGAGGCAGCGCTGCATCAGCGCTTCGCAGACGGCGGCCGGTTCCCAGCCGCTGAGTAGGCGGACGCGGCAGAAGGATATCACTTCCTGGAAGGTACACAACGACATTTTAGCTGGGACCAGAGGCTCACAACTTTATTTTAGTTAATGGTAACCAGACAACTCGCTGGCGATTTTGGAAAAAGCTTGCCAAAATCGAGTGAATAAATTACATTCATCTCAGGATATGTTGCTTTCGCA